>CM033634.1:4279545-4285903 GCA_019453435.1 Rhinogobius similis | reverse complement strand
GTTGAGACTTTTTAAATAAATTATCAACTAAATAAATGTTGAAATTTAAAGGAAGCTGTGAATAAATTTATGAATAAAGTGGATTATTGATGAAAATCTGACACTTTTTTTTGACATTTTGATTTAATAATACCATGTCTTTGTTGTAAATAGGTGTTTTTAGTGTGTTTTAGAGTCGGTTTAATCCAGACAAAAATTATGATTATCACAATTGGACAATTTTAATACAAAGCTATAATCACTGCAGCCTTAGTTTGGAGTTTAGTCGAGTGTATGGACTGTATAATGATTATTTTAGTTGTCAAAGAGTCAAATGATTATTTATATTGAACACTGAGACTTTTTAAAATACATTATAAACCAAATAAATGTTGAAATTTAAAGGAAACTGTGACTGAAGGCTTCTGGATACAGAATATTTACGAATAAAATCTGACACTTGTGATTATCAAAATTGGAATTTTTTTTTTTTTTTTTTTATACAAAACTAGTCACTGCAGCCTTAGTTTAATCCAGGTTTAATCCAGGTTTAGTCCAGGTTTAGTCGAGTGTTTGGACTGTATAATATTATTTTAGGAGTCGATTACGATGATTAAAATGTGAAACTTATTTTGTTCTAGTCGACGTGTCACGATCAGTTTGTAAATCGCTGCAGTCTCAGATTTTTTTTACACTTAAATGACACAGTTCCACGTTTAGTTCCAGTTCAGACGGTGGTGTGTGCAAGTTTGAAAGATTTTATTTAATTTTTCGCTGCACAGGCCAGTCCTTTGTGAAAAAAAATACGATAAATATTAAAGATTTTGGCTGATTATTTAAGTAAATGATCATTTCTATTGAACGTCACGGCTTTTTAATTATAATATCAACCAAATAAAGCTTGAAAATAGTTGAAACAAGTGTATTTTTTCCTGTGATTTTTATTAAAGTGCGATCATTTATCAAGATAAAATTATAATTCCGTTCGTTCTTGTGCAAATCTCCTCAACTCAAACATAATAATACTGTTTGTTAAATCAAAAAGACACATTTTCCAAAAGGACATTTCTGTTTTTGCAAATGAACTCGTCAAGTTTCTGTCAGCGGGGAATAAAAAGCGCAAAACATTAAGGAAAAAGACAATTAAACGCCTGGAATATTATAATGATTACTGCGCTCTTCATCAGTCGAATGTAATGTCTCTAAAAAAAAGAAGAAGGCAAATCCCAGAATTCTCGGCGGGGAATCTTCCTGTCATCTTCTTTTTTTGCTTCTCGTCCTCCGTCTGTGGAGAGAATAATCACCTCAATCACCACCAAATCAGGCGAAGAGTGAGAAGAAAGATCTGAGTGCGAGAGCCGAGGGCGCAGTGCCACGAGCCGCCAAAAGAGGGCACCAGGCCGCCAGAGGAGCCCTGTGTGAGAGGCACGAGCCCGGCAGGATTACAACAGGATTAGACCAGGTTTGGACCAGGATTAGACCAGTGTTTAGACCAGGTTTGGACCAGGATTAGACCAAGATTAGACCAGTGTTTAGACCCCGTTTAGACCAGGATTAGACCAGTGTTTAGACCAGTGTTTGGACCAGGATTAGACCAGGTTTGGACCAGGATTAGACCAGTGTTTAGACCAGGTTTGGACCAGGATTAGACCACGATTAGACCAGTGTTTGGACCAAGATTAGACCAGTGTTTAGACCAGTGTTTGGACCAGGATTAGACCAGGTTTGGACCAGGATTAGACCAGGTTTGGACCAGGATTAGACCAGTGTTTGGACCAGGATTAGACCAGTGTTTAGACCAAGATTAGACCAGGATTAGACCAGGTTTGGACCAGGGTTAGACCAGTGTTTAGACCAGGATTAGACCAGTGTTTGGACCAGTGTTTAGACCAGGTTTGGACCAGGATTTGACCAGTGTTTGGACCAGGTTTAGACCAGGTTGGGACCAGGATTAGACCAGGTTTGGACCAGGATTAGACCAGTGTTTGGACCAGGTTTAGACCCAGTTTAGACCAAGATTAGACCAGTGTTTGGACTAAAACTAAAACTACAAATCAAACAATTATTTCTACCAGGTTTAGACCCGGATTGGTTCAGGTTTGGACCAGGTTTAGATCAGGTTTAGACTAGTGCTTTCTCCAGGTTTAGACCAGGTTTAGACCAGGATTAGATCAGATTTAGACCAGTGTTTGGGCTAAAGCTGTAACTACAAGTCAAACTAGTATTTTTACCAAGTTAAGACCAGGTTTAGACCAGATTTAGACCAGATTTAGACCTGGATTAGACCAGTGTTTGGACTAAAGCTGTAATTTATGACTATTATAGTCATAGAGTATAGAAGAGTCAAATGATAATACGTTTTTAATACATTATCAATTAAATAAATGTTGAAATGTAATGAAACTGTGACTGAAGGCTTCAACATACAGAGTATTTACAATTATTGATTAAAATCAGATTTTTTTTTTTTTTACATTTTGTTTTAATAATGCCGCTGTCTTTGTTGTAAAAAGGTGTTTTGTGTGTTTTAGGGTCTGTTTAATCCAGACAAACATTATCATTATTATCTACACTGGACTACTTTTTATAGTTAACTGGTCAAGTTTGGTTTATTAATCGTTGCAGCCCAAGTTTGGACCAGGTTTGGTTTACGTTTAGACCAGGTTTAGAGCAGGATTAGAGCGGGATTAGAAATAACAAGAAATGAGTAACACATTGTCAGCGATTTTGAAGTGATGCAGGATTCAACTTTGTCCAGTTTCAAACCAGGATTAGACCAGGATTAGATCAGTGTTTGGACCAGGATTAGACCAGGTTTAGACCAGGTTTAGACCAGGTTTGGACCCGGTTTAGACCCGATTTAGACCAGGTTTAGACCCGGTTTGGACCAGGACACACATGAAGCGAGTGACAAGTTTTTCACGTGAATTCTTGAACTATTTATTTGAAACGGAGCCAGAGCGTTTGCATTTACACCGTGAGAGTGAGCCAGGATCCAAACCAGGATTAGACCAGGATTAGTCCAGGATTAGTCCAGGTATAGTCCAGGTTTAGTCCAGGTTTAGTCCAGGATTAGAGCAGGTTTATAGAGCAGTGTTTGGACAAGAACTAAAAAGGAGTGTGGAACAAATTCTTCAACCATTCATTTGGACTTCAGGATACAACCTAAACTTTCAGGATTAAACCCGGATTAGACCAGGTTTAGTCCAGGTTTAGTCCAGGTTTAGTCCAGGTTCAGTCCAGGTTTGAAGCAGATTAAGACATGACTTTAATCTGGCCGTGCAGTGACAGAGACTGGAGTAAAATGACAGAAAACAGTGCATTTAACACTTTGAATTGACTGATTTAAACCAAACCAGATTCTAAACATTATATGTATAATTTGGGATTCTTCATAGTTTGCAATTTGAATCCAAACCAACATTTTTCACGTTTTAGAGACGAGGGAAGAACGGCTCAAAACTGATACTGACACAACCCAACAAAACATCCAGGTTGAGGATTTGGACGCTGCAGTTTTTTCCTTGTGTTTTTCCTCGTGTCGATTACAATGTTCTTTTAAACATAATCCAGCCCAGTCTCCAGAAAAATGTGCATAATTTACGTTCTTGTTATTCCATTTCCTATTGTACATTTCTGTTGTCAAATGTGAATCACACGAACACTGCGGCTGATGATGAAATGATGATGAAATGAAATGATGGGACTAACTGTAATATTTTTGCTCCTAAATCTTCTGCAAAGTCAAACATTTGGACAAAATCTGTTAAATGGTTTTGTTCTTAAACTATTGGGCAGCACATAATACACGTTTGTTATTTAAATATCTGCAAATGTAAAATGAAATGCATCGTAAAAGTCAGTCACACCATTTTCAATCATTAAAACGGACACATTTTACATTTTACATAAATGATGCTGCAGGAGTTTGTCAACGGAAAATGGACATAATTCACGTTTTTTAAATAATGTTACATAAGAATGTCCATCAAAAATGTGCTCATGTTACATTTATCAATAATAAACTCCACCACAGACTCTTAACTCTCATTTACAAAACGTACAAAACATACAAGAGCTACGGAAATGCAAAAGCGTACATTATAGTTGTATTTTTCTGGAGTTGAATCATAGTTTTCAATCTTAATTTCAAGAACAAAAACAACACAGACTTTGAATCTCAGCTGTAATTCTGCAAGAAATGTGACATTTTCTCATTTAAACACGTCTTATTTTCCCAAAATTCTTTAAAAGTCTTTATAAAAGTCTTTATTCTTTATTGTATTTATTGTCGAACTCCACGAGAAATTGCAGCATCAATATCACAGTAAACTAAAAATACTGCACCTGGTTTAGTCCTGGTTTAGTCCTGGTTTAGTCCCCGTTTAGTCCTGGTTTAGTCCTGGTTCAGTCCTGATTTAGTCCTGGTTCAGTCCTTATTTAGTCCTGGTTTAGTGCCTGTTTAGTCCCTGTTTAGTCCTGGTTTAGTCCTGGTTTAGTCCCTGTTTAGTCCCAGTTTGTTCTTTATTCTTTATTGTATTTATTGTAGAACTCCACAATTATTTGCAGCATCAACGTCGCAATAAACTAAAAATATTGTAACAAAACCAGGTTCTACGTCCGACAGAAATTGACTGTTTTTAAAGGAAAATGTCACAAAAACATGATTTTATTCATGATTTTCCTCGTTCAGGCTCAGTCTGGTTGTTCCAGTTTGTCTCTGTTGCCTTTTAGTTTTTACTTTGAATATTATCAATCATATTTGTTTTAATATCGCCTGAAATTATTGTTTCAAATCGTGTGCAAATATTAGAATAAATGTTCCAGTGTCGTGCAGCTTTAATAAACTGTGTTGAGACTTTTCAGATTTGATTTTTAATGATCTAACCTTTCATCTCTTCACATTTGAAACTAAATAATTGTGACATAAATTAGCCCTAATTTTGCAGAATTAATCGAAATCAAATCACAAAATCCTCCACAAACAACAAAATTCTGGATAAAACCTGCTGATTGTTGATTCGTTTGTCAGTTTTGTCTTTTGTCATTTCTCCCAGTTGTGTTTAAAACGTGAACTTTGAACAGAATTCTATTATTAAAACATAAATATAATCATTAATCAAAATACTCAAACAGAAAAATCACAGTTAGATATTTTCTCCACATCTTGCAGCCTTAAACTCTTTTTTTATTTTTTTAATTTACTGTTGAGCCTCGATTAGACGTTGGAGATTTATCAAAAAGTTATTGCAAGTTTTGTTTTGTAAATATGTAACATTGTAATATCGGATATAAATAAAAGTGTTTTTAAAGAGCTGATTCCAAATAAAAAGAGACAAAAACATCGTGTGTAATGTTACATTTCTGCTCTTTTGTGGTTCATGTTGTTCTGACACATTCAGTGATGTTTTGTGTAAATGTGCTCTGAATGTTGTTAAATCCAAAAGTGTGTCCTTTTTGTCCTGGTTTGAGTTTGAGTTTGAGTTTGAGTTGGTTTGGTTTCCTGTGTGCTGTGGTCATCTGAGTGTGGTGTGTCCAGCAGGGGGCGCCCCGGTCTGCAGTGGACAGGGCAGAGGGCTCCGGCTGCACAGGAGCCTGAGAGGGGTAGACCTGGTTTAGTCCTGGTTTAGACCTGGTTTAGACCTGGTTTAGACCTGGTTTAGTCCTGGTTTAGACCTGTTTAGACCTGGTTTAGACCTGGTTTAGACCTGCTTGAGACCTGCTTTAGACCTGGTTTAGACCTGCTTTTTTAGTCCTGGTTTAGTCCTGGTTTAGACCTGCTTTAGTCCTGGTTTAGACCTGGTTTAGACCTGGTTTAGTCCTGTTTTAGACCTGCTTTAGACCTGCTTTAGACCTGTTTTAGACCTGGTTTAGTCCTGTTTTAGACCTGCTTTAGTCCTGTTTTAGATCTGTTTTAGTCCTGTTTTAGACCTGCTTTAGTCCTGTTTTAGACCTGGTTTAGTCCTGTTTTAGACCCGGTTTAGACCTGTTTTAGACCTGGTTTAGACCTGTTTTAGACCTGGTTTAGACCTGTTTTAGACCTGCTTTAGACCTGTTTTAGACCTGTTTTAGACCTGGTTTAGACCTGTTTTAGACCTGGTTTAGACCTGTTTTAGACCTGCTTTAGACCTGTTTTAGACCTGGTTTAGACCTGTTTTAGACCTGCTTTAGACCTGTTTTAGACCTGTTTTAGACCTGGTTTAGACCACGTTTAGACCACGTTTAGACCTGTTTAGTCCTTCTTTAGCCCCTGTTTAGTTCTGATTTTGTCCTGTTTTTTTTAGTCCTGGTTTAGTTGTTGTTTTAGTGCTGTTTAGTCCTGGTTTAGTCCTGGTTTAGTCATTGTTTAGTTGTTGTTTTAGTGCTGTTTAGTCCTGTT
>CM033634.1:4204545-4274545 GCA_019453435.1 Rhinogobius similis | reverse complement strand
TTGAATTGATCATTTTTATCTGGATTTGAGAAGTTTTGACTCGATGAGATTTAATTGTTGATGTGATGCAGGATATTTCACTGGTTTCGAAGTATTTCTGGCTGTTAATGATCATAATTTAGATTAAAATAAGAAAATACATTTGTTAGTCGGGTCAGTAAAATGATCTTAACCACTGACAGATAATTTGAATTGAAGTAAGAAATAATGTGTTGAAACAAGAAACGATTTGAAACAAGTAAAATAATCTAGTTCCATCAAATACATAATTTCCACTGATCTTAACGAGTCAAAACGTCTGAAATTCAGATTAATATCCTCAAATCAACACATTTTAACTCATCTAGACATTCATTCTTGCATTTTCCTTTAAACGACTGAAAGAGACTATTAGTGACAGAAACAGAGCACGGCGACAAATAAGTGCCTTAAAGAGAAAAAAAGCAACTAAAAGCAACAACACGCGACGAAAAGTGACTCAAACCACGACTAAATGCAGCAAAACAAGTTCAAATTGCATTACAAATAGCAAAAAAGCGACTAAAGGTGATGCAGAGACTCAAAAACTCAACATTCTGCCTCACATCAGCAATTTAATCTCATCAAAACTTGTCAAATCCAGATTAAAATGATCAATTCAAGCCATTTTAATCTCGGATAGATTTACATTTTTTCTGTGCAGGAGATAATTTGGATTGAAGTAAGAAATAATGTGCCAAACGGGCCACCGCAGTTTAAATGAACATTTCTTTCTTATTCTGTTGAAATGCTGCTCTAGGGCTGCAACAATCACAAAAACAAATGTCTAGATGAGTTAAAATGTGTTGATTTGAGGAGATTAATCTGAATTTAAGACGTTTTGACTCGTTAAGATCAGTGCAGACGATTTATTTTACTTGTTTCAAACGTTTGTGACTTGTTTCAACACATTATTTCTTACTTCAATCCAAATGATCTCAAATGTATATCTATCCAAGCTTAAAATGGCTTGAATTGATCGTTTTAATCTGGATTTGAGAAGTTTTGACTCGATGAGATTAAATTGCTGATGTGAGGCAGAATATTGAGTTTTTGAGTCACTGCATCACCTTTAGTCTTTTTTGCAATTTTTAATGCAATTTGAACTTGTTTTGCTGCATTTAGTCGTGGTTTGAGTCACTTTTCGTCGCGTGTTGTTGCTTTTAGTTGCTTTTTTTCTCTTTAAGGCACTTATTTGTCGCCGTGCTCTGTTTCTGTCGCTAATAGTCTCTTTCAGTCGTTTAAAGGAAAATGCAAGAATGAATGTCTAGATGAGTTAAAATGTGTTGATTTGAGGATATTAATCTGAATTTCAGACGTTTTGACTCGTTAAGATCAGTGGAGACGATTTATTTGATGGAACTAGATTATTTTACTTGTTTCAAACGTTTATGACTTGTTTCAATACATTATTTCTTACTTCAATCCAAATGATCTGTCACTGGGTTAAGATTATTTTACTTACTCCATTGGAAAATGTATTTTCTTATCTCAAGCTAAATTATGGTACAATCCCTCAGAAACACCTTGAAACCAGTGAATATTCTGCATCAAATCAATAATTTAATCTCATCGAGTCAAAACTTGTCAAAACCAGATTAAAATGATCAATTCAAGACATTTTAATCTCGGACAGATTTACATTTTTTCTGTGCAGGAGATAATTTGGATTGAAGTAAGAAATAATGTGCCAAACGGGCCACTTTCAGCTGTGGAACTGAATCGGGTTTGAATCTGATCTTTTCGACCACAGTTTAAACAAACATTTTTACATTTTCTTTCTTATTCTGTTTAAATGCTGCTCTAGGGCTGCGACAATCACAAAAACAAATGTCTAGACGAGTTAAAATGTGTTGATTTGAGGAGATTAATCTGAATTTCAGATGTTTTGACTCGTTAAGATCAGTGGAGACGATTTATTTGATAGAACTAGATTATTTGACTTGTTTCAATCGTTTTAATGTTGTTATTTAAGACTAAACGCTGCAGGTGAACTGGAAAAAATCTTACATTTAAAGATATCAATCGTAAATGTAAGAAGAAAATGTGCAAGTTTTTCGGTGTAAAATAAATAATAAAACTAAGGCCTTTTATGTGTAAACCATGACAAAAGTATGTGTTTGGGACATTTACATCTTGTACATTAATCACAGACAGATTTACAGAGGATTCTGGATTTCTCGTTAAGTATTTGAACGAAAAGATCTGAGTAAAATTCTAAATGTTTAATAAATCAGGATGAGACGATGGAAATGATGAACAAATCCTTCTGTTCGATCTGTCAAAGTTTATTCAACTTCATGTGATCGGATCAGGCCCAAGACTCATCGTCTGGGATTAAAATAGTATTTATTTACTGGTTTTGTCGTCTTTTACTGGTTTAGTGGGAGTTTATGGTTAATCATTGTTTAATTGTGGTTTAAAGATAAACTCTGCATGTTTTGGGTTCGATTTGGGGTAATTCTGTTTTTTTTTTTTGTCCTGATTTAGTCCTTGTTTAGTCCCGGTTTACTCTTGGTGTAGTCCTAGTTTATTCCTGTTTCTTTAATCCTGGTTTAATCCTGGTTTAGACCTGGTTTAGACCTGGTTTAGACCTGGTTTAGACCTGTCTTAGGCCTGTCTTAGGCCTGTCCTGGTTCAGTCCTGGTTTAGAACTGGTTCAGTCCTGGTTTAGAACTGGTTCAGTCCTGGTTTAGTCGTGGTTTAGTCGTGGTTTAGTCGTGGTTTAGTCGTGGTTTAGTCCTGGTTTAGTCCTGGTTTAGACCTGGTTTAGACCTGGTTTAGACCTGGTTTAGACCTGGTTTAGACCTGGTTTAGACCTGGTTTAGTCCTGGTTTAGTCCTGGTTTAGTCCTGGTTTAGAGCCAGTCCTGCCCCAGTCCCGGTCCAGTCTCAGTCCTGCTCCAGTCCTGGTCCTGCTTCAGTCCTGGTCCAGTCCAGGTCCAGTCCTGCTCCAGTCCCAGTCCTGGTCCAGTCCCACTCCTCTCTCTCTCGTGGGTCTAAGCTCTGTGTCGAGTTGTGCCTTTGGGCCAAACAGTTTCTCTGCTGCAGATGGTTGGCTTTTGTCCAAAAACACTGGATTTGTGCAAAGACTCAAACGGCTCAAAGAAGGAAAAAATATCTATAAATACGTCACATTTATCTGCAACGATTTGACTTAAAGCTGAGGATCTGACTTTTTTGGGTGTAAATTAGTACATTTTGAGTTTTTCATCAAAGAGTGTCTTGTAATAGCAGGACTTTCTGACATAAATGAGACCTCTGTGTGCTGTCTGCATTTAATAATAAAGTATTTTGTTTCACAGTAAGAGCTAAAAGCAGCGCTCTGATTGGCTGTGCTCGGGTGGTCCTCTCAGTTTCACTTTGTCGTCTGGAAAAAGCTGTGCACACGACTGGAAATGATGCATGTGAATTTTAACGATGTTCAAAGGGTTTGTGAGAGCATTTTACATTTTTGCTCATGTAACAAACTTGTAATTTGAATATCTAACATCTTAATCTGTCTTTTGTCAAATACGTCCCTGCTCTTTGTTCTGTGGCTGTTTGACCGAGAAGGACATTCAGTTCAAACTGTTTTGTAGGAGTTTCGATCTGTTTAGTTGTATTTTTAGTATTTTGTGTTATTGTCTGTGCGTTTTGTTGCAGTTCTCCACACGTCAAGGGAAATATTACTTTGACAAAAAGTGTCATAAGAAATGTAAGTATTTGTGGAGCAGTCTTTATCTAGAGACACTGAAGGACGGGTCAAATGCAGAGGACACATTTCCAGAGGATAATATGGTCTAATATAAATAAAAGGTGTTAAATGCTGTAGTCGATTAAAGACCTGCTCTAGCGACTGATTAATCAACTAATCGGTCGATAAACTGTGGCAAAAATATATCAAAACTCCATGTATCTGACCAAAACTGCACTCAAAACACCACAACTGCACAAAACTTCATGCAAAAACAACTATTTATACAGAAAAGTACTAGTAAACAGTGTATTTATTTGTTTATTTATACATAAGTCAGACTAAACTCACGATTCATTCCAAAATCTTCAGCTCGCTCACTCCATATCTACTCATTTTTCCTGTTTCCGCCATTTAATCCTTTAAATCTAAATCAAATAATTAGCCGACTAATAAAAATGTTGGTCGACTAATACACCATCGATGGAGTCATGTTTTTGTTACTTTTAGTCAAATCCTTGTCCGTTCTATCAGAATCGTGTTGAGTCCAGATTGTACAGTTTGATGTAGGAGCTATTTTAAGTTACAAAGTCCCAGAGAAATCTATGGATGAAGTGGATAAAATGAAATAATAAAACATTTTATAGCAGATTGGACAAGTTTGTTGTTTGAAAGACTACGTTGAGAGAGGAAAGTGACCAAAAAAAGAATAATAATAATAATCCAGGACAAACACATGAGGTTGAGGAATGTTACAAAGCCATTTTTCAATAATAAAATGGTGGAATGTAACAATGAAGAGGCGGGACTTATCAATTCTGCATTTTAAACAGGAAGCATATGGTGGTATTTCTGTTACAGAGCCGTTTTAGATCAGTTTAGCTGTTTGAAAAGAACAAAATGTATAATAATAATAATGATATATGTATGTTATTGTTTATTGTTTATTACATCGTTCTGGAAAAAACATGGTACGTCTCCTTTAATGGTAATTTAATTGCATTTGAATATTCAAACATAAAGCCTCCATATGTCGTCGTCTTCTTATATATTGTTTTCTCGCTCGACCAGGTGCTTCTTTATTCTTTGCCTTTAATTATTTCCCCTAAAGACGATTAAAACTGGCGTAA
The DNA here is from genome assembly GCA_019453435.1 of Rhinogobius similis. Lineage (NCBI taxonomy): Eukaryota > Metazoa > Chordata > Actinopteri > Gobiiformes > Gobiidae > Rhinogobius > Rhinogobius similis. The sequence continues at coordinate 4,269,722 of CM033634.1, read as the reverse complement.
CTCGGACGACTCCCACAGCTCGTGTTAACGCCACACGCACCGACAAATAAAAACAAAAACGAGCGAGCGGAGTGTGTTTACGGTGACCTCGCGGAGCAAAGACCCATCGCGCTGCGGAGGAATTAATTTGATCCGTTTTTCACGTTTTTTTTTGCGGCGGAAGAGAAGCAGAAGAGCCAGAGGTCACGACTTCGGCAGAAACGAGTGAGTTTGTTAGAGTTAATGAGCACCGGGCCATAATAATGATTACGATTAGCTCTGGATATGAACAAAAGATGATCAGGAACCATCCATTTGACCAGTGTTTTGTTTAAGGTGAGACGCTGCAGGTGAACAGGGAAAAATGTTAAATTTAAAGATATCAATGTTAAACTTCTCCTGTAGTTTAGTCACATAAATGTAAGGAACAAATGTATTACAAGTTTTTCATCATGTCATGTTTTCATGTAGAAATGAGGCATTTTATGTGGAAAAACAGTCAAAAATCCACATATTTGAGACATTTAAATCTGAAAAATGGACAGAACCAGGTTTAAATTTCTTGGTTCATTTTGTAACATATTAGTTATAGAAATGTACAGAGAGGATTTTGGATTTTTGGGGGATTTCTGAACTTGATTTGACTGAAAATTGTCATAAAAATTCAACTTTCACCTTATTTTTTTGACTTAAAACTTCAATAAATCAGTTTTAGAATCAGATATTTTAAAAATCCTTGTGTTTGGTCTAAATCTTGTTGGTTCCAGATTGTACAGTTTGGTGTAGGATCTACTTTAAGGCTGATCTTTATGTCTCGAGGGACAAAAATGCATTTTAAGAAAACGGCCTTTGAAGTTACAATGTCCCAGAGAAATCTATGGATGAAGTGGATTCAATGGAAGAATCAAACATCTTTAGGAGCAGATTGGACACGTTTGTTGTTTCCACATGAAAGTCCAGATGTTGAGAGAACAAACTGACTAAAAAAACAAAAATTGACTTATTGCCTGTAGTGTCTCACCTTAAATAGACAATGTTTTGATTTAATTTGGCTCTTTTCTATAAAATTGACAATGTGCAGTGGGAAGAAGAACTCAATGTTGGTGTGAGAGCAGGACTGGTCGATTTGGCAACAAATGATTATCACGATTTTCTTGGCAGATCATGATTTTGATTTTATCTCGATTCATGTTCACTTTGTGTTTTTCTATTGTCTTTAACAGAGCTGCACAATTCAGGAAAAATATCTAATTGTGATTTTTCTGCAGTGCCATTAAGATTAGATTTGGGATTTATGTTTTATTAATACAATGTTGTCGCTTTTAGTCACATTTTAGCCACATTTTAGTCACGTTCAGTTGTGTTTGTCATGTTTAAACACATCTTTGTCACTATTAGTCACGTCTTTGTGGTTTTTAGTCGCGTTTTTGTCACTTTTAGTCACATTCTGGTGCATTGAGTCACGTTTGTTGTTTGTAGGTACGTTTTTGTCGCTTTTGAATGCATTTTACCGCTTTTGGTCGCGCTTGTTTCAGCACGTTTGTAGAAATCCAAGCTACAACGTAAGCAGTTTCTATTCAAATCAAAGCTGTTTGGGGAAGAAATGATTGCACTTCAAAAACTGCAGCCTAAACACGACTAAAAGTGACAAAAACACGACCAGAAGCAACAAAAACGCGGCTAAAAGCGACAAAAACACGACTAGAATCAACAAAAATGTGACTAAAAGTGACAAAAACGCGACTAAAACACAACTAGAAGCAACAAAAACGCTACTAAAAGTGACAAAAATGGGACCAGAAGCAACAAAAGCGTGACAAAAAACGAGAAAAACATGAATAAAACGCGACAAAAAAGCGACTGACTCCAAAGGTGGTTTTCTCCAAATGCATTTTTCTCCCACAGAGCTGTACAATTTGCAACTAAACAAAACATACAGAAGGATTTTTTAAATATCTAATTCTAAAATTGACTTATTGAAGTTTTAAATTTAAAAAAATGAGGCGAAATTTGAATTTTAGGGCCGTTTTCAGTCAAACCAAGTTAACTAAGAAATCCAAAATCCCCTCTGTACATTTATATAACTAATATGTTACAAAATGAATGAATTTTTAGATTTAAATGCCTCGAATATGTGTATTTTGGTCGCTTTTGCACATAAAATGCCTTATTTCTACATCAAAACACGAGAATAAACTCAAAACAAGATAAACACTTCTTTTTTTCCTTTTCCAGAGCGTTGGTTTTGACCCACATTGCTCCCCCTTCACTGTACTCACTGTAAATCTGAAAATGGCACGGTGCGTTTCAGACTCGCGCTGCCGTTGTTCCTCTCCGCTCTCCTCACACACTCGCCGGATCTTTGGTCTATTTTTAATCTCGCTCGGAGCCGTACGTTTGTGTTTTTGTGTTCTGAACCTCGGCGAGCTGCTCCTGTCGTCTCCAGAAGAACAAAAGCACTCCTGGATTTAGAGAGGAACAAAAACCACGGATTAAAAACACGCCGGCAACAACATTTTGAAACATAAACCCGCCGAGGCAGAGGACACACGGACACCAGCGCTAAATGATTTTAAAAAAACAAAAAAGAATTGAAGCAGTGCACTGGAAAAAATGACTCGAATAATCTTCAGTTATGTTTGTCATATTCAAACGCGTCTTTATCACGTTTGTCTTTGTGGTTTTAGTCGCGTTTTTGTCACTTTTAGTCACATTTTGCTGCATTGAGTCGCGTTTGTTGTTTGTAGGTGCGTTTTTGTCGCATTTTTATCACTTTTGGAGGCGTTTTTGTTGCTTGTTTCAGCACATGTTTGTACAAATCTAAACTACAGTGTTTGCAGTTTCTATTCAAATCAAAGCTGTTTGTGATTGTGATGATTGCACTTCAAAAACTGCAGCTTAAACACAACCAAAAGTGACAAAAACACAATTAGAAGCAACAAAAACACGACTAAAAGTGACAGAAACACGACTAGAAGCAACAAAAACACAACTAGAAGCAACAAAAACGTGACTAAAAGTGACAAAAATGGGACCAGAAGCAACAAAAATGCGACTAGAAGCGACAAAAACACGACTAGAAGCAACAAAAACACGACCAGAAGCAACAAAAACGTGACTAAAAGTGACAAAAACACGACTAGAAGCAACAAAAACGTTACTAAAAGTGACAAAAATGGGACCAGAAGCAACAAAAATGTGACTAAAAGCGACAAAAACGTGACAAAAAGCAAGAAAAACATGACTAAAACGCAACAAAAACACGACTAGAAGCGACAAAAACACGACTAGAATACTAGTTAATAAGTCAATATTAGTTAAATCTAAATTAATAAGCGCTTGAGTCGCCATTTTGTCGATTGTAGTCATTTTTTTGTTGCTCTTAGTCAAGTTTTTGTCGTTTTAGTCGTGTTTTGGTGCATTGAGTCGCATTTTTGGCGCATTTTTGTCACTTTTGAACGCATTTTTATCGCTTTTGTGGCTTGTTTCAGAACATGTTTGTACAAATATATAATATATTTTGTTGTTTGTGGAAGAAATTATTGCACTCCAAACATTCCATCCTTTGAGATTTGCTAATTGCATCCATTAAAATTGTGATTTTGTGTGGATTTGGTTTAATTGTGCAGCCCTGGCCTTTAAGAGGTAAATAAAGTCATCTGCTCAGAGGCTTCAGAGGCTAAACAACAGGAGAAAAAGTGTGTTTGAACAGACAGCTGCATTAAAGACACAAACAGTCAATCATGACAACAACATTTCACAAAAATAGCAGATTGTTATAGGGACCAGCTCCATTTTTATCATCGTATCATCCAGACCTAGAGCTGCACGATTTAGGAAAAAATAACTTATTGTGATTTTTCTGACCAGTGCGACTGGGATTAGATTGTGATTTATGTTTTAATAATAGGATTCTGATCAAATTCACATTTTTAACACAATTTTGTCACTTTTAATCGTGTTTTTGTCACATTCAGTTGTGTTTGTCATATTTAAACACGTCTTTGTCGTTTTTAGTTGAGTTTTTGTCGCTTTTGAATGCATTTTTATCGCTTTTGGTCACACTTTTGTCACTTGTTTCAGAACATGTTTGTACAAATCCAAACTGCAGCTTTTATTCAAATCGAAGCAACACATTTTGTGGTTTGTGGAAGAAATTATTGCACTTCTGACATAGCAGATTTGCTAATTACATCCATTAAAATAGCGATTTTGTGTGGATTTGGTTTAATTGTGCAGCTCTGACCTTTAAGAGGTAAATAAAGTCATCTGCTCAGAGGCTTCAGAGGCTAAACAACAGGAGAAAAAGTGTGTTTGAACAGACAGCTGCATTAAAGACACAAACAGTCAATCAGGATACCACCATTTCACTAAAATAACAATAGCAGGGATGAGCTCAGACCTAAGTTAAGCTAAACATTCCAGCAGCAGATCCAGAGAACTGTCCTCTGCAGGTTTTAAATAGAACTCAACCAGGTCTGAGCCTCCACAGACCGAGCTGGAACTGTTTTAAATTTGGAAAAAAAAGGTGAATTTCTCCGAGACATTTTGTGATATTTAGAGTTTTACGCGTTAAGATGTTAAAACGGAAAGATTGGCAGATTTTAAAGAGCGTGTCGTGTCAAGGAAACAATTAAACAATAAAGAAGGTTTTATTTATATTCCGGGTGCATTCAGATGTGCAGATCGCTGGCCCTTTTCGCACTTTCCAGAGTTATTTCGAAACGGAATCAAAAGTTTAACTGAAAGGTCAGATCTTTGTTCGACGTTGTCAGTGAGCATTTGTCGGATTTTTAAAAAGTCTGTTGCGAAATGTCTTTTGAGAGCTGTACTCTTTGACAGCGATAATCTTTAAAATGCCTTTTTGGCAATTGGCTCGCTACCAATCGACTCACGCAGGAACAAATCTGGGTTAAGTTTATGTTTCGGAGCTGCGTGTGATCTCAAGCTTTTTGTAAAAATGCCTCGTAAAAGAAGCATGAGGCCCGTTTCTACTGAATTTAATGCTGTTTCCTTCAAAAAAAGCAAATTCTGAGGCTAAATTAATTAAAATCTGTATATATCTTTTCCTCTAGTTGTAATCTATGATTTATTAAAGGGGCTGTACCTGATTTTTACAGTTGTGAAAGGGGAAAACAGAAGTAGTCCATCCATGTTCCTGATATTTGCAAGTTTACGTTTCTGAGCTGCGTTTGATCTCAATCTTTTTGTAAAAATGCCTCGTGTGAGAAGCATGAGGCCCATTTCTGCTGAATTAATTTTTTTGTCCATGTTTTAATGCTGTTTCCTATTCAAAAAAAGCAAATACTGAGGCTAAATTTGTTAAAAATCCGTAATGTAATGTTGTAATCTGTGACTTATTAAAGGGGCTGTACCTGATTTTTACAGTTGTGAAAGGTAAAAACAGAAGTAGTCCATGTTTCTGCTTTTTGCGTGTTATAAAGTAAATCTGTGTCTCTCCAGCTCAGATATATCGTAAAGGCGTCTGTTCAGGTGAAAATGAAACCACAACTTTTACTTTACGTCTGTTTATAGAGCATTTTATCCGACGAGTGAAGCAGGAAGTGCGCTGTTAGCATGCTAATGTTTGTTAGCTTTAGCGCGCTGGTGAAAAGTGCTTCTAAACTCATGGAGGTGAATATTTATGACGCTGGGACTGCATTAAAGTGAGAGATACATGAGACGGACGGAAAGACTAGTCAGTTGATGTTCCAAAATGGAATCCCTCTGTGATGTCATCAAAAAGCGACATGCCTTTGTAAATACAGAGCATAGAACTATAATAAAACCTGGAAGATGAATCCAAAATAGCGCCCTGTTCCTCCCTGTGGCCTGAGCTCATTGGTGCATGACCCAAAAAAATGTCTTACTTCCGCATTTACTTCCTGATACGGAGGCGGCCATCTTTGCTTTAGGGCACCACGTGACGACAATCCCCCATGATGCATTGAGCGACGTGAACGACCAGCAGCTTCAAGTTTTTGTGTTAGCGTTAGCTTGTGTGATTGTAATTGTGTTCTTCATGTTAGACACACGTGAAGCGTCTGAAATGAAATAAAATACAACTTACAGGTGTCTCTAGTCGAGCCTTTTCCACGAGCTTCTGTTTGTATCGTCCGACGCTCGTTCACGTGACTCGCACATGTTTGTGTGACGTCACTTCATATAAAAACGGTAATTTCTGTGATTTTAGAAACAGTAGAAAAGAACATTTCCTTCTATTTTATTTAAATACCGATAATTAAGTCCTGTCTGTGATTATAATGTGCAATGATAGAAAAAGGCTGGTTCCAAGAGGCTGCAGTACCTCACACGACCACTAATCAATCCGGGACCACAGACAGAGGGGGCGGGTCTTATCCAGTTCATTTCATACATCCATGGTAAATACAGAGGCAACTGACACATTCTTCTGACAGTTTAAACAGTCGTTCAGCAAAGAGATTATTGCCGTATTTGTCAAATCCTAACTATTGTGCATTTTATATGGATTTTGGTCCTTTGTTTTAAAAATGGTTGCTATGGTAACAGTTGTAGAATTACCTCTAACTGTCATATTTACTGCTCGTGTTCAACCAGGAAGTACTATAATTATTAACATTACGAAACGTGTCAAACGGAGGGAAAATTGGCAAAATGTTTAAAATGTTTAGTAAAATCTTCTTCGTGTTGACTACGTTTTAGTCAAATGTATCTCAAACTCGCGGCCCGGGGGCCAAATGCGGCCCTCAAGATGATTTATGGTGGCCCCTGAGAGGATTTTTAATTGGTATTATAAATGGCCTGCAGATAAAACGCATATCTCTCATGTATCAGTAATTATTGGGCAATTAATATCAACATGAGCTTATTACTAAAACACATATTATGAAGCTAGTTTGTGGTTTATAAGTTATTATCATTTCTAAATTCTAAAATATATGCCCAAATATGCCCTAAAAATATAAAACTTCTGGAAACTAAAATTTCCTATATCTAAATTTAGTGCGTTTCAAGTCTGTCTCAGTTGTGGCCCTGACCAGCTCTGATTTTCTAAATTGGGGCCCTCTCAGATGAGTTTGCCCCGCTCTGGTCTGACCTGTCGCGTGATAAAGCAGTGGTTCCCAAAGAGGGGGTCACGAGATGATTTCAAGATCTAATTTGGATGAATATGACCCTGTATTTTCTCTCTTTTTCAAAAAAACAGTATCTCTTAATGAAATGGGGTCTAAAAGACAATAAACTGTTCAAATAAACAATACGAAACCTGATTTACCAAGCTTTTAAGGTGAGACACTTCAGGTGAACAGGAAAAAATCTTAAATTTAAAGATATAATTTGTAAACTCCTGTAGTTTATTCACGTAAATGTAAGACAAAAAAAAAAAAAAAAAAAAAATCATCGTGTCATGTTTTCATGTAGAAATAAGGCATTTTATGTGTAAAAACGTCCAAAAATCCACATATTTGGGACATTTAAATCTGAAAAATGGACAGAACCAGGTTTAAATTTCTTGGTTCATTTTGTAACATATTAGTTACGAAAAAATGTACAGAGGGGATTTTGGATTTATTATTTAGTTTTTAAGTAAACTAGATCGGACTGAAAATTGTCCTAAAAATTCAAATTTCACCAATTTTTTTAACTTAAAACTTCAATAAATCTGTTTTAGAATTAGATATTGTTAGGGAAAAACAAGTGTTGTCCCAACGAGTCCTAGAGTTGTGAAAAGAGGCAGGAGACCCTGGATGTCTGAGGCAGGAGAAGTTTATTTACCATCAGCCCAGACCCGGCGACTTGAACATTGTGCAGGTATTGGCTGTTCAAGCCTGACTGAGCTCCACACAGAGGTTAAAGTGCCCATGACAGGGTTTTATGATTTTCTAATTTTGTCTTTATTTGGTGTATTAATACCTGTTGTAAATCTAAATGATAGTTTGACACCAATCAAGTATCAGTTTATGGAGAAAAGTTGACAAATCTGCAGAAAGTTACAGGAATACAGGAACAGCATATTGATGACATCACACTGGGGAGACTAAGTTTGTGCATAATTTACACAAAATAAACTACTTTTTTTGACCCTTTATACATCAATTCAACAAAAAATGTGCCCACATGTATTTTTATTTGTAAAATAAATTAAAAATCTGTGACATTAGATGAATTTGGCCCAGAATAAAGTGTGGTTGCTATGGTAATTTCCTAGTGTGATGCCATCATTTATGACCAGGAAGTAAAACAAAAAACCTAAAAAAAAATGGCTTAACTGGGATAAATTTGTGAGGTATTTTAGCAAAATTGAAAATATATTTATCTAGACTGCAGTTTAGTGAAATGAGAAGTTTAACCTGTCAGAGGCCCTTTAAATAGTAGCTAAGAAGGCCGAGAGAGTGAGAAGTGCAGAGTGTACGCTTCTGGGAGACGAGTTGACCATGGAAACTGATAATGTTAGAGAAGCACAAAGTCTGTACCAGTGGATGACGCCGTCGTAGATAGAGCTCACCACTCAGAAATGTCAACAATGGTAGAAATGGTAGAAAGGGTTTCAGGGGTTGTCATCCGGACGCTGTTTGAAGATCGATCAACCCCTGAAACCCTTTTTACGATGAACCACACCTGGACGAATGAGGGATCACATCGACGAATGGTAGAAATGGAGGTGCCCTTGTTAAGACTCTGCACAAGAGACACTTCTACAACAGTTATTAAAAAATCCTTGTCCGTTTGGTCTAAATCTTGTTGAGTCCAGATTGTACAGTTTGGTGTAGGATCTACTTTAAAGTGCCTATGACAGATTGAAATACACATTTAACTAAAATGCAGTGAAGATAAATATATTCAAATTTCTACTAAAATCTTTACAAGTTTTACCCCAGTTTATCTATTTTTTAGTTCCTGGTTGTAAATGATGACATCACAATAGGAAATTACCATAGCAACTGCACTGTACATTGGCAGAAAACTCATCAAACATTACAGATTTTGTTCATTTAACAAAGAGAAATACACATGACACCTTTATTTTGTTGAATTACTGGTTAAAGGGTCAAAATGTTGTGTAAATTATGCATAACCTTTTGTTTCAATTCTTATAAAAAGAGCAATGCAGTCTTAACTCGTTAGTTTCCCTTTTGGTTCGTCCTTCATTTCTTGTAGAGATGTATCATTATTGCGTTTGGTGCAGGGATCACTCTGGTCACATTTTCCATTGATAACAAATCCATAAAGTCCTTTGATCCAGTTATGAACATCAAAACCATCTCTTTCCTGGCCCGTCTGCGCCTCCTTCTCGCACACGTCGAGCCCGGGTTGCTCCTTTGCTTGGGCCGTGTGCGTCGGCGCTCCGCTCTGACCCCATTGGGCCCCGTGCCACGTCGGCCGACCCCGGCGTCCGGCGGCGGCGCGTCGGCTGCAGATTATGCGCTCGCCGCTCCTTGGCCTCCTCCGGCGCGAGGAGGTCGAGCGCCGTGGTCAGTGGGTCATGGACGGAGATGTGAGTCATGCCTTTTGTTGTCGATGGAGTCGGCGCTTCACTCCGAGGCACGAGCCGCAAAGACGACGTAGGAGTGTTCTGTCGGTCGAAGGAGGTTTCTGGAAGAGCTGGAATAATATCTCAATCAAGTAGAAGTTGCAGTTTGATTGGTCGTAATTAGCAAATCACAAAGATACAATTATTTAACGTCTATGTGACAGTTTAGACCAGTGGTTCTAAAGCTTTTTTGTCTAGCGTACCCCCTAAGCTTTGTTTCACACAGCACCCCGTAACTTGAGTTTCAGGCAAATAAATGGGTTTACTATTGAAATATTCACCTTATTCCGGAAGTTGCCGTACGCGCCGCCGTCTTGTTTCCGTTGTAGTTCACACGGAGCAGACGAGCTCAACAGAAAATAAGTTCTACTCGACTAAAAAGACGTTTTCAGGAAATCGTTGCGTTGTGACTTGTTGTTGCTCGTGTTCATTAAACATTTTACACAAATCAATCTACTTTATGTAACATTTTAGCGTCAGACTTTTCCCTCGTTCATCATTAGCTTTAACGGAGTTCTCGTCAAACGGAAGTGTGTTTACAACAAAAGTGTGTATCTGTGGAAAAAAAACGGCAAAAATGGGCTCTGTAACTGTTTCTCTCTCTCTCTCTCTCTTGGTCTCTTCCCCTTTGCTTCTTTCTCTTTCTTCTCTCTTGTTTGCTCTCTCTCTCCCCCTCTCTCTCCCACCCCCCCTCTCTCCCACCTCTCCCTCTCTCACCCTCTCTCGCCCACTCTCTTTCTCCCTTCTACCTCTCTCTCACACCCCCCCTCTCTCTCCCTCTCTCTCCCTCTCCCCCCTCCCTCCCTCTCTCCCCCCACCCTCCCTCCCTCCCTCCCCCTCTCCCTCCCTCCTCTCTCTCTCTCTCTCTCCCTCCCTCTCTCTCCCTCCCTCCTCTCTCTCTCTCTCTCTCCCTCCCTCTCTCACATACTCCCTCTCTCTCTCTCCCCCCTCTCTCCCTCTCTCCCCCTCTCTGTCTCCCCCTCTCTAACTCCCCTCTGTCTCTTAAACTCTCTTATGATAAACGTCCCGTGTTAAATGGAGCCCTGGCCGCTGGTACGTAGTGGGCGTCCGGGACACGTCCGTCGGCTCAGATTAGTCCAAACGTCCGTCAGATGCTCCGTAAATGGACTGGTGTGTGATTTATGTCCCCCGCCGCCCCCTGGTGCCCCGCTCTGTCCACTGCTCCGCGCACTGTCCCAAAGAGAACATAAAACGCAAAATCCTCCTTTCAGCTCCGTAATGTCCGCCTCTGGGACACTTTACGCACTGTCCAGGAGCTCAGGCGTGGCCCTCGCCCCCTGCACTGCAAAAAGAACATCCATTTGTAATTTTACTCTGAAAGGAACAAATATTCAGCATTTTTCGTATTATTATTAGCCTTTAAACACGCTGCCTCGAACCTGTTTTTCCTCAAACGTGGGACTAAAACAAGCCTCAAACTGAAGCTGTTTCTGATCCTTTGGACTCAAACTATTGTCTGACTCTTTGTGAAGCTCAGACTCTGGAGTTTTGTGTCTGATTTACTCCGATTCCACTGAAACAAACTCTGCAAAGAGAAACATCAGACTTTAAAGTCCAACTACATTTACTTTGCTAAATCTAATGGAGATAAGTCTATTATCTAAAGTTCGGGAGCAGGACCACACCTCATCTACGCCCCTTCCAGTGGCCACACTATTTAAGTGTCCCGGTCACACACATCCATGTTCGTGTTTTCATGCCCCTCCGTCCCTCCCCTTTCTAATGATTCTGTTCTAACTTCTAGATGGGGGGTATCAAGGCCCGGGAGCCTGCAGCCCTCCACACCAGAAGCCCCAAAATGGCATTTTCTATCGTACACGTGTTTTTCCTTTTGTTCGTTCGTTAATAAACTTTGCATCCGTATCTGAGGTTGTGGTCCTTGCTAGTGAATGAAGTTGAAGTGAAGCTGTGTCTGTAGATTTTGTCTGATTGACACGACTTTTGGCTTTTGTTGGTTTTTGACAATTCCTCTTTCAAAGCTGAAGATAATTTAACGAAAAATAGTTTTAGGGACTTGTAATAAAGTAAAAGAGTCTAGGCGGAATCCAGATAAAAGTCCTATAACATTTTTTTTTTATTCTAGTGTAATTTTTAAATTTGCTTTTGGAGTAAAAACTGACAAATTCATCCCAGAATGTTTGATTTAACTGAAAATAAGTGGGTTACAGTTTTCTTTTCATATTGAACACGTCCAGCAGCTGATAGTTTCCTTTTATCAGATGTGGATAAAAAGGAAAAAAGGAATTTAAAAAATCTAGCGTCCCGCCGGTGGGACGTCAGAATAACAACTGGTTAAACATGCCCTTGAGTACCTTAAATAGTGACATCTTGCCTGTTTTTTCACACTTCCCTTTGAGCAATAAAAAGCCTCTAAAGAGAAAAATAACCGGGAAAGTTACCTATTCAACTTATTTGGCCCCGCCCATTTTTGCCTCCTTTTATGTCCCGAGGGAGAAAAATGTAGTTTAAGAAATCGGCCTTTGAAGTTACAATGTCCCAGAGAAATCTATGGATGAAGTGGATTCAATGGAAGAATCAAACATCTTTAGGAGCAGATTGGACACGTTTGTTGTTTCCACATGTGTAGAGAGAAAACTGACCAAAAAATAGAAAGGATTTATCTGGCAAAAACAGCAAAAACAAGAAGATATGGCGTGAGTTATCCATATATACTTATAAATACACAGTTTCCTAGCACTTATCTGTACAAATAGTTGTTTTTACATGGGTTAGACCATTGTTTTCAACCTTTTTTGAGCTGTGACACATGCTTTGGGTTTAAAAGCCACCACAGCACGCCACCTACCACTAAAACATGACCAAATCTACCAAATTTAGTTAAAAATATCATGCAAAATGAGGCAAACAATGTCTGTGGCACTGTCTAGTTCTTTAAAGGTCCCATAACATGCAAAATCGACTTTTCAGAGGTTTTAACCTTCCTCCAGTGCTATATGGGCCTCGTATGTTGTGCCCAAAGTGGTTTTTTGATTGATTCCCTCATGTTTTCACTAGAGAACTGTCTTTTCCGTCCCCCTCGGCTGAGCAGCAGACGGGGGCTCCTCACCAGGATGACGCGGTGTTTAAGCCACGCCTCCAGGAAGCGCGCAGCCGCAAGAATAAAAACAGCTAATGCTAATGCTACACAGTAATTACACGATGGATGCGATAGATCGAAGAGTTAGCTTGTTATTTACCAAACGACAACGTCCGTGGTTGAGGCCCTGGAGCACGTCAAACTCCAGGTCAGATCCAGGACGTAGGACTCAGCACGACGCACCGTCAGGACCAGAAAAGGTTTATTCAGTGTTTGTGTATCGCTGTTTACCGGAGCACACGGCACATGCACCATCTCCACTCTAGGCTTCGCGCGGGTTGGGCAGGGGAGGCTCACGGGTTGGGCGGGGGAGGCAGCCTGCTCTCTGTTCGGGGGGTCAGATCTCAGAGTGAGCCGTTTGCTTTTGCAAGAAATGGGTGTTTTTTGGAAACTGTTATGTTATGGATATTGCACAACGCAAAATTGTATCAACAAAGCCCTTAGAATAGACTGTGTAAAGGGGAAAATAGCAGAATATGGGACCTTTAAATGTTGTAATAGTGATGGTTTTGCGGTCTTTTTTGGTGAAAATGTTGCTGAGGACACTCCAAAAAGGTATAGGGAAGGAAAGCACCTCCTTCAACCATTGTGTAAAAGATGGCACTTTATTCCAGTTGAATAAAATAAGTCTACGAGCGAGTCTAAGGTGGCATTGGCCTTTTCCTGATATCTGCTAATCTTATCATGAGGTGCCTCTATTCCAAATATCAACATGAAAGTCAGGTACCAAGTCCTGTCCACTGATGCGAGATTATACCTTAAATATATTTCGCCAATAATTGTCCAGACTAGGACAGGACCACAGCCTCTGGCCCTCAGGAGCCGAGCTAGGGCCACATCCAGGGCCGGATCGACCGCGGGATAAAGCTTTGCCTCTTTCTCTCGTGTCATGGAGACGGTGGAGTATTTTGAACTAGATTAAACCAACGCAGAGAGGAGAAGTATGTATACGAGTCAAACAGGATCTTCATTCCAGCCTTCACTTTTTGCAGTGCAGCCCCCCCTCGCCGCCGTCCCGCTCGGCCCGGCGTCCGATTACAAATGGGCGGCGCGTCCGAGGCGTCAGCGGAGGTAAAGGTGGCTGTGCTTCTGCGTGCAGGGATCGTGATGTAAATGGATGTAGCGCGGGGCAGGGTTTCCGTAATGTGAGGCGACGCCGTATTTGTTCTAATAAGGCTTAAAAGTGGCGATAAAACGCGGGAGGGAAACTGATGGATGAGCCGCGAGTAATTAAAACCCATTAGGCTCCGCGGGGACGGGGCTCGTCAGGTAGAAGGGCAAAAACCGGCAGCTATTTCAGAGCCGTGTGTGAGGAATGTTAAGTCACTCGGATGAGCTGCAGGGAAACAGGAGAATGTCACAATAAAAGTGTTAAGAAGAGCCGAAATGAGGACAGAGATTGTGCATTATTTGTGCTGCTGTTCCCTTAAAACATTCTCTTGAGCAGGGGTTGCCAGACTTTTTCCATCGAGGGCCACATATTGAAATATAGACCAAGCGGAGGGCCACAAATCAATCGTGAAACGTTAAAAAAAGCTGCATTTATCTGATGTTTTAAGCACCACCACATCTACATTCAGTCCCATTGCCTTAATATCAGGTCTGTATTGCACCAAAATGTTAGTTATTTAGTTTAGAATTGGAGAAATGTTTTGGTTCAAAAGACACCACGGCACACAACCTACTGAAACATTACCAAACCAGACCTTTTATTTTTTAAAATGGATACATAACGTGCCAAATGATGTCCGTGCCTCTGATGGCGATTGTTTTTGCTTTCTTTTTGGTGCAGAAGTATGTTCTGGACACTCAAAAATGGTAACTTTTTCAATTAAATCCATTTTAGAAAGGGTTTCAGAGGTTGTCATCCGGACGCTGTTTAAAGATCGAGACGTTTCGACTTTTATCCCAAAGTCATTGTCAAAGTCATTGACAATGACTTTGGGATAAAAGTCGAAACGTCTCGATCTTTAAACAGCGTCCGGATGACAACCTCTGAAACCCTTTCTACGATGGACCACACCTGGACGAATGAGGGTTTACATCGACGATTAAATCCATTTGTAAATCAAAATTGGACATTTTTTCAAGGCACACCTGGCAACACCTGAAGGCGCTCTAGTGTTTCCCGGCACTGGTTGAAAATCAAGGCTTTAAAGGACAAATATTATGCATTATTTGTATCGTTATCCGCCTTTAAAGCTGAGGTACCTGATTTTCTATCTATCTAATCCAGGGGTGTCCAGACTTTTTCCATCGAGGGCCACATAGTGAAACATAGACCAAGCGGAGGGCCACAAATCAATCGTGAAACGTTAAAAAAAGCTGCATTTGATGTTTTACGTACCACTTCATCTACATTCAGTCTCATTGCCTTAAAGGGCCCATGACAGGTTGGACACTCATTTGACAAAAATGCAGTTAAGATAAATATGTTTCAAATTGTGTTCAAAAACTTCACTAATTTCATTGTGGTTTAGCAATTTTTTAGGTTTTTTTGTCTTACTTCCTAGTTGTAAATGATGACATCACACTAGGAAATTACCATAGCAACCATCCTGTTCAGTGGGCCAAAACTCCTCAGATGTCACAGATTTGTTTATTTTACAATTAAAAATACATGTTAACACCTTTATTTTGTTGAATTCATGTATAAATGTTCAAAAAAAGTAATTTATTTTGTGTAAATTTTGCGTAACCTTTGTCTCCCTAGTGCAGAGGTGTCCAAACTTTTTCCATCGAGGGCCACATATTGAAATATAGACCAAGCAGAGGGCCACAAATCAATCACGAAACATTCAAAAAAGCTGCATTTATCTGATGTTTTAAGCACCACCACATCTACATTCAGTCGTAGTGTCTTAATATCAGGTCTGTGCTGCACCAAAATGTTAGTTATTTAGGTTAGAATTGTAGAAAATCTGAAATGTGCTGTAAAAGTACGTTGAAGTTACAATGTCCCAGAGAAATCTATGGATGAAGTGGATTAATTCATTTATTCATTCATTTTCTACCGCTTATTCCCGTTAGGGGTTGTGGGTGACGGGAGCCTATCCCAGTGACTTTGGGCCTTAGGCGGGGTACACCCTGGACAGTGGCCAACTCGTCACAGCAAACACAGAGACACAGACAAGGACAGACAACCATTCACTCTCACATTCACACACTACGGGTAATTTAGAGTTGTCAATTAACCTACACAGTCATGTGTTTGGACGGTGGGAGGAGCCAGAGAACCCGGAGAGAACCCACGGTAACACGGGGAGAACATGCAGACTCCACCCAGAGAGAGTGAGTGATGTTGGGGTGGTTCGGAATTCTAACCCACGATCTCCTTATTGAGAGGCAGAAGCTCTAGCCGCTCTGCCACCGTGCACCCCTTAAGTGGATTGTGAAGTGGATTCAATGGACGAATAAAACATCTTTTGGAGCAGATTGAACACGTTTGTTTGTTGTTTCCTCATCAAAGTCTTTATGCTGAGAGAGCAAACTGACCAAAAAACAAACCATTTTTAACAGGAATCTGAAACCCGTGTACTTTGCAGTTCAGCCCGACACTTCTCTCGCTCAAACTTTTGTCCCTCGCACTAAACTTTTGGCACAAACACAGACTTCCTCCTGATGTGTGAAAGGCCAGCGCTCCTCTGCCGGTGTTTGTCAGCAGCATCTGTTTGGAGCTTCGGTGACACGCGTCTTTGCATTGCGCGGCACATCCCGGGCTCTTCTATTCCCCCCGGTCGGTCTCGCGGTGTGTCCTGCTTGTGCCGCTGACAGCTCCGCCTCGCCGCTCTGCCTCGCTCTGCCTCGCTCTGCCTCACCGTCTCCTTTTCCCTTCGCTTTCCTCGTCTCCCGTTCTCAATCAGGGTTCCAACACTTCTGGGAAAAGCATGGAAATAATCTGTCCATTTCACAGACTTGGAAAATGGACGGGGAACCAGAAAAAGTGACAAAAAATGGGCCTTGAAAATAACTTCTCGTATTGTTATCCCACTCAGTTTCAGAAGTTTATATTTGGGGCTCAAAACTACAACCACAGACTCGATTGTTACCTGGAATGTACTTTTGGCGGCGGGAAAAAGACACAGATGACACAAACTGCTCTGACAATCGAGGGCTGGACCGATACTGGGATGGAAATGGAACAAATTACGTTTGGGTTTGATTTGAAGATTTTGGACTAAAATCTAAAAAGTGAAGCAAAAAAAATATATAATAGGCCTTTTTATATGGATTCTGTCTGGACTTAAGGTTCCTAAATCAAGTTTTTGGTTAAATTAGCTTCAGCTTTGAAAGAGTAATTGTCAAAACTCAACAAAAGCCCAAACTGTCATTCAGACCCTGCTACAGCTTCACTTCTTAATATGTTTAACAAAGACAATCTGATATTCCTCTGTGCAGAGCTCGCTCACACTTCAGAGTAAATCAGAATCAGGGGCCAAAACTCAAAAAAAGTCTCAGCTTCACAAAGAGTCCAGACAGTTGTTTGTTGTCAGGAACAGCTTCAGTTTGAATTAGGGCCATAGACCGTAGAACAGTGGACCGTTGGAGCTGCCGTCGCATTCCAAACAGGAAGTGACCCTGGAGGCTCCTGGCTCCATGAAGCCGAGCTGCCATTCTCTTTCTGTTGGGACACTGGTGTCTTTTCTCTGTAATTATTTTGGTCAAACTCACATCTGGAACTAAAATATAAATTTTGACTCACTCCACATGATCCTGGTGTTTTTTTCTCGTTGGTTGTTCATAAATCAAGTTATTACAATAATAACTGACCAATCAGGTGCTTCCTTTTCCAGGGGCCGTTTTCGCTCGTGTTAGCAACAGGTTTGATTGACAGCTAGCGCCGCACGTTACCGCCGTCTCCTCCCACCGAGGGGCGGAGACTGTTAACAACCTCCTCCTGATTGGTCCGTGTGGTTGCCACGATACGCACTCGGATTTACAAATGTGGAGTCTGGCTCCACTTTAGCCGCTATAACTGCTAGCTCACTGGACTTGACTGGAGCCAAACGGGTGACGTCACACTCCGGCAGTGATTTATTTATGGTCTATGGTTAGGGCTCATTTTAATCAGATATTTTCAGAAAATCACTCAGAATTACAGAGGCTTAAAAGGACACAGATTCTGCTACAGTGACTTTTTTGAGCTTTAAACCACGTTCTAACAATGTCCTGTCATCTATAACACACCTGGAGTTACATTCAGCTGCATTTAGGCTGTTTTGAGGAATGTTTATTAGAAAATCCCCTCCCCCGAGCGTCAAGCACACTTCCTGCTGAACTTCCAGGATGTTTTTTCCAGACCATCCTGGGTAAAACTAACAAACATTAGCATGCTAACAGCGCACTTCCTGCTTCTTTCGTTGGATAAATCGCTCTATAAACAGATGCAGAGTAAACATTGTGGTTTTATTTTAACCCGAATAGATGTACATGTCATGTTTTCATGTAGATATAAGGCATTTTATGTGAAAAAATGGCCAAAAATCATTTCATATTGTTCATTTTGTAACATATTAGTTATAAAAATATACAGAGGGGATTTTGGATTTCTTATTTCGTTTTTAAGTAAACTGGATTGGACTGAAAATTGTCCTAAAAATTCAAATTTCACCTCATTATTTTGACCTAAAACTTCAATAAATCACTTTTAGAACTAGAAAAAAAATCGTTCTGTCCGTTTTGTCAGAATCTTGTTGAGTCCAGATTGTACAGTTTGGTGTAGGATGTTAGGACTCATTTTAGTCAGACATTTTCAGAAAATCACTCAGAATTACAGAGGCTTAAAAGGACACTGCTACAGTGACTTTTTTGAGCTTTAAACCACGTTCTAACAATGTTCTTCATCAAAAACACACCTGGAGTTACATTCAGCTGTACTCAGGCTGTTTTGAGGAATGTTTATTAGAAAATCCCCTCCCCCGAGCGTCAAGCACACTTCCTGCTGAACTTCCAGGATGTATTTTTGGATCATCTACGTCAGGCATGTCCAAACTCAGGCCCCGGGGGCCAAATGCAGCCCTCAGACCAATTTTTCTTGGCCCTTAGTCTTCCTGGTGAACTGGCCCACACTGTCCTAAGATTTACTTTTTACAGCACATTTTAGATTTTCTTCAATTCTAACCTAAATAACTAACATTTTGGTGCGACACAGACCTGATATTAAGGCACTGAGACTGAATGTAGATGTGGTGGAGCTTAAAACATCAGATAAATGCAGCTTTTTTAACGTTTCGCGATTGATTAGTGGCCCTCCGCTTGGTCCATATTTCAATATGTGGCCCTCGATGGAAAAAGTTTGGACACCCCTGATCTACGTCATTTATCCGAGAATGTTTAACTCCTTCATGAGATGACAAATTTAAGGCACTCCTATGTCGCATGTCATATGAAAAACGCTGAATATTCTTCCTTTAAATGAGGATCTGTTAAAACAAGTCAAAAAACAACCACAAAAGCCTAATAAATGCACAAACCGCCTCCCCCTCTCTGGACACATGCTGCTGCTGCTGCTGCTCCTCTCCGTCTCTTGTCTCTCGTCTCTCGTCTCTTGTCTCTCGTCTCTCGTCTCTCGTCTCTCGTCTCTCGTCTCTCGTCTCTCCCTCGTCGCGGTGCTCGTCGTTGTTGATGTTTTCGTGAGCGTGTGGGATGTTTTGGAGCGAGCCTGGAGCCGGGGGAGCAGCCCAAGGCGAGACCAGCGCTGGGTTATACTCTCTGAGGGATCGGAGCACCGTGTCGGAGCAGGTTTGACAGGAGCAGACGGAGAGGGAAGTTTAGACACAGAAAACAGAGCCGAGGTACAGTATGATTAAAACTACACTGCAAAAAGTGCCTTACTAGAAACAAGAAAAAAAAAACTTAAAATTGGACTAAAATTGCTTGTTTTAAGCAAAAAAAATCTGCCAATGGGGTAAGCAAACATTTCTTGCTTAGAAAACTTGTTTTAAGGTTTTTTTTTCTGATGATCAAGAAAAAAATAAGTCAAAAAACAAGAAAAAATGTCTCAATTTAAGCCAGTTGCTCCTGTAAATGGTTTGATTTAAGCAAAATGTTCTGAATGAAGGGGGAATGTCAAGGAAATTATACTCAAAAAAAGAATAAATCAGTAAAGATTTGTTTGTAAGTTGCTCAATTTAAGAATATTTTTCTCATTTTAAGACTAGATGTTGGAAAAATATCCTTAAAATTGTAAAATGTAAGCAATAATTTCTTATTGGATATCACATTTCAAGGACATGTTGCTTGATTTAAGTAAAATTATCAAATTTATTCCCACACTACAAAAAGTGGATTTTAAGAAAGTCAAAAAGTCTTATAACAAGAAATAAATTCTTATTTTTTCTCTAAAAAGAAAATAAAATCTCGTCTAGGAAAAAAATTTTAAGACAAAAAATCTTATTTTAAGAAATCAAACCTAGCCTTTTCTTATTAAGATATATTTGCTAAAATCTGTTATATTTTTGCTTGTAACAAGATACAAAGGTTATTTTGAATCTTATTTAACTGTAGACTAAGAATATTTGTCTTAATTTGAGAAAAAGTAAGAACACAAACATGTCTTGATAGAACTCAGAAGAACACATTGTTTATGAATTACAGCTTTTTTCTTGATAATGATATCAAGACATGTTTGTATTCTTACTTAGTGTGTGTGGGTTTGCTCCACTGCACTGATTTGCAACTTATTTTTATTATTTTTATTGAATTTAACCAGGAAAGTCCATTATGCTTTAAAGGGCATGTGCTTTTTTGAGTATTTATCAGAGCTGCAGCAATGAATCGACTAATCTTGACTTGTTTACTATTAAAAATAAAAGTTGTAATTTAATAATCACGATCTGTACGATAAAAAAACGCCAAAACGGCTACGAAAAGATATTTTCATGACAAACTTAGTGGCATTATTGAATCAAAATGTCTGTTTCAGATTGTAATCATTACTACACTTTATTTATCATCTCGAAGCCTTCAGTCCCATGTTTAGACCTTTATTTGACTGACATCGTATTAAAAAAGTCTCAATAGAAATCAGTTTAGTTTAGTTTATTGAACATGCACAAGTAAAATAAATACAATAGAACTTACAATAACATTCACTTTATGCTCAACGGTGGGAAGAAGTTTGATCTGAAGTTTGATAAACAAAATCAAGAGCAACTGAATCTATAAATAAAATATATATTTCTTTATTGAAGGTCAAATTTTGCACAAAAAGGGAAGCAACTGTAAATTTAAAGACAAAACAACACATTTCTAGACTGAGGTTCATTATTGCAAAAAATGAAACTGTAAAAATGTTAAAAACACACTTTTTTTGTACCTTTTTTTTTTTTATCCAGTTCACTTTACTTTTATAGTACATTTCATAAAGTCAATTCCAATGTGATGCACAACACATAAAATACTATACAAATATATAATAAAGCTCTATTTAACCCCTCCTTTGTCCTCATTTAACACAATAAAACTAGTCAAATCAACTTAAAGTCCATATGAAGGTTCTAAGATTTTTCTAATTATGACGTAGTTTGGTCAAATAGAGCCTGCGGTAAATATTTGTTATAGTTTGACATCTGAGAAGTTGCAGTTTGTGAAGAAAATGAGAGAAATAGAAGTTTAAAATGACAGGAAGTAGTTCTGATTTCTGAAACGGAATCCCTCTGTGACGTCATCAAAAAGAGACGACTTTCTGACAGTTTAAACCATCGTTCAACAAAACAAAGTGATTTTGGCCCTTGTTTACAAAACGGTTGCTACGGTAACAGCTGTGGAATCACCGCTAACTGTGTCATGTTTGCTGCCCGTGTCCAAACAGGAAGTGACGTCGTAAACTTCATCAAACTGGGGACAAAACAAATTAAAAAATGAATTAAGTCACATTTATCTTAATTTCAGTACATTTTTCTTTCCTAAACATAAGATTTGCCTTAGAGCAGGGTTTTTCTTCTTTTTGCTCATTTTAAGTGAGAAAATGCTTGTCTTTTTCCTATTTCAAAACAAAACAAAACATTTCGTGCTCGTTCTTGTGTTTAGACAAATGTAATTATATATATAAATGTAATTATATATATATGAACACCTTTATAAAATAAAGGTGTTCATATATATATATTAATGTTTAAAGGATCAGAAAAACGTGTTTTTTTGGTTGAAATTTGTCCCTGGTGTTTCTCCCCGCTGTGATGTCATCGTGTTTTGGAACTCTGCTCTACTTCCTGTAAAAATCAACATGTTTTTCAACTTTTCTTCACAAACTGACACCTGATTGGTGTAAAACTGTCATTTATGTTTATAATCGGGTTTATTCCACCAAATAAAGTCAAAACTAGAAAATCATAAAAACCTGTCATAGGCCCTTTAAGTCGGATCCTTCTCGTACGTTCGCCGTGAACTCGAAACTGGCCGCGATCCAAGTGCCCTTCGTCTCCTTTCCTTTCGCCTCGTCGTTTCCTTTCCTAATCACTTCCTGACCTTTGACCCCTGTCTGGCTAATTAGTGTTTGAAAAGGATTGTGGGTAGAAGCAAAAACGTTTGTGTTTTGTAAAGCTGCAACAATTAATCCACTGATCATGACTCGACGACTGGAGAGAAACATTTTGATCGTCAGATTCGTTAATGTACGGTGGCCTGGAAGTGCAAAACAAATGTACAACTTTGTCAGAAGAATTTAACAAAATGTGAGACAAATTTACAAAATGTCCCGAAAGATTTTTGCAGGAAACGGAAGGAAGGACTTTTTAACAAAAAAAAACCAACACATTAAAAAAAAAAATTACAAATAGAAGGAAAAAAAACAAAACAAAAGAAGAAAATAATTTAACAAAAAGAAGAAAAAAAAATAACAAAAGAAGAAAAGAACGAAGAAAAAACTAACAAAAAGAAGAAAAAAAGTACAAAAGAAGAAAATAATTTAACAAAAAAGAAATAAAAGGATTTAACAAAAAGAAAAAAAAAGAAAAAAAAAAGAATTTAACAAAAAAAGAAAGAAAGAAAGAAAACAATTGGACAAAACAAAATCTAAAACACAATCGAAAAGACCTTTTTACAACAAAGACAGTGGCATAATTAAATCAAAATGTCAAATAAATAAATAAATCAATCAGATTTTCTTCATTACAACACTTTATTTGTGATTATTCTCTATCGAAGTCTTATCCGGTCAGAATATTTCAAACGTTTTTTTGTTGATAATATATTTAAAAGTAAGAAATAATCATTTGTCACTTTATAAATCCTCAGCTCTGATGGTTTTATTCAGAAATGCACTTCACTTAAGTCTTAATGAAGAGAATGTGAATCTGTGCTTGAATTAACTCATATTTATCTTCATTCAGTACATTTTTCTTTCCTAAACATACGATTTACCTTTAGAGCAGTTTTTTTTCTTCTTTTTGCTCATTTTAAGTGAGAAAATGCTTGTCTTTTTCCTACTTCAAAACAAAACAAAACATTTCATGCTCGTTCTTTTGGAAATCATATTTAGACAAATATAATTCTATTAAAATCAGGATAAATATATCACTAAACACAAGCATTTATTCACACATTCTCACTTATTTGTCCAATGGAAAATATGGCAATCGATTTCTAGATTGAGGTTCAATTTTGCAAATAAATTAAATGATTAAAAAAACAAACAAAAAAAAACAACATACAGACTTTTCTTAGACTTTATTCAATCCACTTAGTTTTATGGTACATTTCATTCACAAAATTAATTCCAAAGTGATGCACAACACATTCAAATCAACACAAATATAAAATAAAGATCTATTTAATTCAAAGTAACTAAACTAAACAAAAAAACAAAGCAACTAAACTAAAACAAATCAACTTAAAGCAACTGTATCAATAAATAAAAAAATACATATCTTGATAGAGGTTAAAATTTTGCACAAAAAGTGAACAAAAAAGTGTCTTTGTTTTACTTTTTTCATATTTTTCTAGTACTTTATCAAACCACTTTATTTTTATAGTACATTTCATTCACAAAAAGTGCACTTTACACTGCAAATTTAAAATAAAACTCTATTTAAGTCCACATAGTCCTCATTTAATGCAATAAAATTAGTCAAATCAACTTAAGAGCAACTGAATCAATACGTATTTAATAAAAGTGATGCACAACACACATAAAAACTACAATACAAATATAAAATAAAGCTCTATTCGTCCTCTGTTTCGTTGATTGTGCCTTAAAAATGTCCAACAGATTCACAAATGTAATTAATTACATTATTAATTAATTAATTAATTAATTAAATAATGGACTGTTTTTGGGTCTGGAGCAAACTTCTGATTCAAAAAGGGAAGCAAAACAATCACCAAAGTCACATTAAAGACACAATTATATTTACTTACACTGTGTGTCACTTTTTACCCAAAAAGGTGTGATTTTAGTAGTTTGTGTCTAAAAAGTGTGCCGTGACTAAAGAAGGATAAAAACACTGCTGTATTTGACCAAAATAAAACCTTTTTAGAATGTAGGACTCATTCATAGCAAAAACAAAAACAAATTAATGTATCAATTAATTAAAAAGGTATGAACATTAAAATATGTACTTTTAGCGATATACATGTACTTTATTTATTGTAATTCTATTATACTTCAACATACTTTTTAAAAAACCTATTTGACCCATGTGTCTATAGTTTTTGAACCTGAACCTTATTTCTAGAGTGTAGAACTCATTTATTGCAATAAAACTAAATCAAATCAAATGTATTAATTAATTAAAAAGGTAAAAACATTGGTACATTTAGCTATATACAAGTATTTTATTAACTTTTATTCTATTATACTGGAACATACTTTTTCTTTTACTTTATTTGACCCAGATTCCTATATATATATTTTTTTTACCTGAACCCTTTTTCTTTTAGAGTGTAGGACTCATTTATAGCAAAAAAAACTAAATCAAATCAAATGTATCAATTTATTTATAATTCAATTTATAAGGTAAAAACATTAAAATGTAGCTATATACCGGTGTTTATTTTTTTTTCAATCAATCATTCAAACAGAAATGTAATCCAGAGTGCTTCACAAGTTTGAACAGATAAGACCAAAAAATAGAAAATACTTAATAATGCCAGAAATTAAAAACATAAATAGTCATTTCATACATATTAAAGAGAGTAAAATGCAAATGCAAAATGAACATACTTTTCCCCCCTTATTTGACCCATATTTCTACCCTAACCCTAACCCTAAGTTTTTTTGTTTTTTTTTTAAGAGTGTAGGACTCATTTATAGCAATAAAACTAAATCAAATCAAATGAATCATTTTGTAAAAAGGGTATTTTATTCACTTTTATTCTATTATACTTGAACATACTTTTTCTTTTCCTTTATTTGACCCATATTTCTATAGTTTTTGAACGTGAACTTTAAAAAAAAACCTCATTTATGTAAAGTAAAATCAAATCAAATCAAATGTATCAATTTATAAAAAGGATAAAACCATTAAAATAGATAGCTATAGTATTTTATTAACTTTTAACTTTTAACTTTTACTTTAACTTTAACTTTAACTACTACTCTTTTTTTTTTTTTTACTTTATTTGACCCATGTTTCTATAGTTTTTGAACCTGAACTTTTTTTTTTTTTAGACTCAAAATCAAGTCAAATCAAATGAGATGTATCAATTTATAAAAATGGTAAAAACATTCAAATGTATCTATATACCAGTATTATATTTACTTTCTATTCTATTATACTGGAACATACTTTTTTGGACTTTATTTGACCCAGATTTCTACATTTGCTGCTTTAATACTTCACATTTTTGTCACTTAACCTATATTTTTGAATCAATAAAGTTCCTCTAAATCTAAACCAAATTAAAAACACATAATTCTCATTCGTCAAATCTCTAAACCTCCTCGTTTTATTTGTCTGCGTTTCGATCCGGGTTCACACTTTTGCACAAACTATTTCGTGGTGTAATTTCTTTATTGATACAAATTGCCTGAAATGGCGGCTCGTTTGTGCTGGCGCTAAATAAATTGCATATGTTTAGCGCGCGTGAATAATTAAAGTCTATTTTTCTCGGGGGACGGCGCAGCGTTCGGACGTGGGCGGAATTAAAAAGCCGCCGCGGCGCATTCATCAAATCAAATCAAATCAAATCAATTTATTTTTATAATGCCCAAAATCACAACAACAGTTGCCTCGATGGGCCACAGGTAAAAGCAGTTCAGATAACTGTCCCAGAATGCCCCTGTCCTTTGACCCTCCTTCGCGGCGAGGAAAAACTACAAAAAACCCCATGGGAAAAAGTAGAAACCTCGGGGAGAACCACAGTGAAGGAGAGATCCTACTCCCACAGACGGACAGGCTGCAGATGAACTAGGACTGACATCCACTTGGACTGTGGAGCCAGAACCACTCAAGAGGGAGGTGGCTTTAAAGAGTTCCTCCAGGCGGACGAGGAGCAGTCCACCAGTGTAGAGAGATCCTCCAGCAGGAGATGAGGAACAGTTAATCTAAGTAGATGGAGTTCGTCCAGGCAGACGAGGTGTGGCTAATCCAGGGTTGAGGGAGTTCCTCCAGGCGGGTGGCGCATAGATCGTCCAGTGTAGAGATCGATCGTCCAGACAGATGGGGGTGGGGGGGTCGTCACTGGAGCAGCCGCCGCAGTGCCTGAAACAGTCTCCACTCCCCGGGGGAAGTGGAGAGAAAGAGAAACATGTGAACAGCAATGAACAGACTACAGTTGAAGTAATATTAAATATTGTTGATAGATAAAGTAGAAGAACCAGAGGATAGTGTTCAAGCTGCCATACTTCTCCAGCAGAATTGCTCCAAGGGCAGCGTAGCTAAAACTGTAGGTTTTTATTTCTGTTCCTAACTGGCCTGACCATAAGCTATTTCAAAGAGGAACGTTTTGAGCCTGGTCTTAAATGTAGAGACTGTGTCGGCCTCTTTTACATGAGCAGGGAGCTGGTTCCATAACATAGGAGCTTGGTAGCTAAATGCTCGACCTCCTACTGTGCTTTTAGAGACTCTGGGGACTAACAATAGTCCAGCATTTTGAGAACGAAGAGCTCTGTTTGGATGGTACGCTACTATTGCATCTTTGAGGTAGGATGGGGCCATATTGTTTAAAGCTTTATAAGTCAGGAGGAGGATTTTAAATTTGATTCTAAACTCAACAGGAAGCCAGTGAAGAGACTCCAACACTGGTGAAATATGATCTCTTTTTCTAGTACCTGTTAATAATCTTGCTGCTGCATTTTGAACCAGTTGAAAGCTTCTTATAGAGCTTTTAGGACACGCTGTTAGCAGACCGTTACAATAGTCTAATCTGGATGTGACAAATGCATGGATGAGTTTTTCGGCATCGTCTCTGGGCAGGATTTTTCTAATTTTGGCTGATGTTACGCAAATGAAAGTAGGCTGTTTTACAGGCTTGATTTATATGAGCTTTGAACGAGAGATCTTGGTCAAATAGGACCCCAAGGTTTCTTACAGTAGAGCTGGGGGCTACAGTGATATTGTCCAGAGAAACTATCTGGTCAGATAAGGAGTCTCGCAGGTGCTTAGGGCCCAGCAGAATGACCTCGGTTTTCAGGGTTAAGGAGCAGATAATTAAGAGTCATCCAAGTTTTTATGTCTTTCACGCAGGCACTAAGTCTGTCTACTTGATGGGTCTGATCAGGTTTCATTGATAAATAAAGCTGAGTGTCATCTGCATAGCAGTGGAAGTTAATGCCATGCTTTCTGATGATCATACCTAAGGGCAGCATATAAAGAGTGAACAGAACTGGACCGAGTACTGAACCCTGCGGCACACCGTAGGTTACTTTAGAACATGGGGAAGATCTCTGGTTTACATTAACAAACTGGTACCTATCAGATAGATAGGATTTAAACCAGCTAAGGGCGGTTCCACTGACACCTACATCACATTCTAACCTCTGCAGTAGAATGTTGTGGTCGATGGTGTCAAACGCTGCGCTGAGGTCCAACAGAACCAGGATTGAGACCTGTCCATCATCAGCAGCTAATAACAGATCATTTGTGACTTTAACTAGTGCAGGAAGAGGAACGGGAGAGGAACAAGAGGAAGGGGAGAGGAATGAGAGGAAGTGGTGTGCACCTGCTGCTTTTACTCACACAGAGGAGGAAGAAGAAGAAGAGGAAGGGGAGAGGAACGAGAGAGGAACGAGAGAGGTACAAGAGGAAGGGGAGAGGAAGAGGTGTGCACCTGCTGCTTTTACTCACACGGAGGAGGAAGAAGAACAAGAGGAACGAGAGAGGAACGAGAGAGGTACAAGAGGAAGGGGAGCGGAACAAGAGGAAGGGGAGAGGAATGAGAGAGGAAGAGAGAGGAACAAGAGGAAGGGGAGAGGAATGAGAGAGGAAGAGAGAGGAACAAGAGGAAGGGGAGAGGAACGAGAGGAAAGAGAGAAGAACAAGAGGAAAGGGAGAGGAACAAGAGGAAGGGGAGAGGAACAAGAGGAAGGGGAGAGGAACGAGAGAGGTACAAGAGGAAGGGGAGAGGAACGAGAGAGGGACGAGAGGGAAGAGAGAGGAACAAGAGGAAAGAGAGAGGAACAAGAGGAAAGGGAGAGGAACAAGAGGGAAGAGAGAGGAACAAGAGGAAGGGGAGAGGAACAAGAGGGAAGAGAGAGGAACAAGAGGAAGGGGAGAGGAACAAGAGGGAAGAGAGAGGAACAAGAGGAAAGAGAGAGGAACAAGAGGAAAGGGAGAGGAACAAGAGGGAAGAGAGAGGAACAAGAGGAAGGGGAGAGGAACAAGAGGAAGGGGAGAGGGACAAGAGGGGAAGAGAAAGGAAAGAGAGGAACCAGAGAGGAAGAAAGAGGAACAAGAGGAAAGAGAGAAGAACAAGAAGAACAAGAGGAAGGGGAGAGGAACAAGAGGAAGAGGAGAGGGACGAGAGGGAAGAGAGAAGAATGAGAGAAAGGGAGAGGAACAAGGGAGGAACAAGAGGAAAGAGAGAAGAACAAGAGGAACACGAGAAACAAGAGAAAGGAGACAGGAACAAGAGGAAAGAGGGAAAGGAACATGAGAGGAACAAGAGGAAAGAGAGGGGAAGAGGAGGGAGGAAAAAGCGGAAAGGCAGAGGAACAAGAGGAACAAGAGAGAAGAACAAGAGGAAAGAGAGACGAACAAGAGGAAAAAGAGACGAACAAGAGGAAAAAGAGAGACGAACAAGAGAAAAGAGAGAGGAACGAGAAGGAAGAAGAAGAGGAAAGAGGAACAAGAGGAAAGAGAGAGGAATGAGAGGGAGGAACAAGAGGAAAGAGAGAGGGAGGAACAAGAGGAAAGAGAGAGGAACGAGAGAGGAATAAGAGGAAGGAACAAGATTAAAGCCAGGGGTAAAAGAGATAAATTTGGTGATGGAGAGAAAGAGAGGGAGAAGAGCGAAATGGGGTTAAAAAGATATGATCAATCGCTTCTCTTTAGTCCTGGTTTAATCCTTGTTTAGTCTGAGTTCCCTTTTTAGGCCTTGTTTACCTTTGGTTTAGTACTGGTTTAATATTGGGTAATCTCGGGTTTGTTCTGGTTTAGTCCTTTAGTTGTCCTAGTTTATTCTGGGTTTCATGCATGGTTTAGTCCCGGCCCTGTTTAGTCTTGGTTTCTTCTCTTCAGTCCTAGTTTAGTCCTGGTTTAATCTTGGTTTAGTCCTAGTTTAATCATGGTTTAGTCATGGTTTTTGCCTGGTTTAGACTTAGTTTAGTCCTGGTTTAATCTTGGTTTAGTCCTAGTTTAATCATGGTTTAGTCATGGTTTTTGCCTGGTTTAGACTTAGTTTAGTCCTGGTTTAGTCCTAGTTTAATCGTGGTTTAGTCTTGGTTTAGTCCTGGTTTAATCATGGTTTAGACCTGGTTCAGTCCTGGTTTAGTCCTAGTTTAATCCTAGTTTAATCATGGTTTAGTTCTAGTTTAGTCCTGGTTTAGTCCTAGTTTTATCATGGTTTAGTCCTGGTTTAGTCCTAGTTTAGTCCTGGTTTAGTCCTAGTTTAGTCCTGGTTTAGTCCTAGTTTAGTCCTGGTTTAGTCCTAGTTTAATCGTGGTTTAGTCTTGGTTTAGTCCTGGTTTAATCATGGTTTAGACCTGGTTCAGTCCTAGTTTAGTCCTGGTTTAGTCCTAGTTTAATCCTGGTTTAGTCCTGGTTTAGTCCTAGTTTAGTCCTGGTTTAGTCCTGGTTTAGTCCTGGTTTAGTCCTGGTTTAGTCCTGGTTTAGTCCTGGTTTTATCCCGGTGGTTCTGGTCTGTGAGGAGGATTCTGCTGCGTTGTCTTTCAGCTCAACCTTAAAAAGAGAAAAGGAGTGAGAGAAGAAGAAGAAGAAAGAACGAGATGGAGATAAATGGGGGAGAGTGGGGGAGAGCGCGGGAGGCAGAGGGGCGTCAGTGATGGATGCGCCTCGTGGATCATGCACTCGGCCTGTCACTGCTCCTAATTAAAATTTTATACTCAGAGGCTTCGCGAGAAAAAGGAGGAGTCTGTAAACAATCAACAACAGGGAGGAGGGGAGAGAGGGGGAGAGGGGGGAGGGAGAGGGGAGAGAGAGAGAAGAGAGAGGGGAGAGAGGGGGGAGAGAGAGAGGGAGAGATGGGAGAGGGGAAGAGAGAGGGGGAGAGAGGGGAGAGGGGGAAGAGAGAGGGGGGTGAGAGAGAGGGGGGAGAGAGAGCAGAGAGGGGGGAGAGAGGGGACAGAGGGGGGAGAGCAAGAGAGGGAGAGAGAGAGGTGGGGGAGAGAGAGAGAGAAGGGAGAGAGAGAGGAGGGAAGAGAGAGGGGGAGAAAGAGAGGAGAGAGAGGGGGATAGAGAGAGAGGGGGGAGAGTGTGTAAGGTTCTCGTTTGAGGACGAATGTAAAATGGTCTTTTTTTTTGTGGAGATTTAAAGGACACAGACTCTGCTACAGTGACTTTTTTGAGTTTTAAATCCTGTTCTAACAATGTTCCGTCATTAAAAACACACCTGGAGTTGTGTTCAGTTGCATTCACACTGTTTTGGGGAATGTTTATCAGAAAATCCTCCCCCTCCGAGCGTCAAACACACTTCCTGCTGAACTCCCTCGATCCGTGATGTTTTTTCCAGTCTTATACGTCACTTATCTGAGAATCTTCTGCTGTTTTAAGTCCTTATATCAGACCTCAGTAACTTCAGCGACACTCCCAGTAAAATGACGCCTTTCTTTTTAAACGAGCGTCTCATCTCAATACGGCAAATGTAATGTACTCCTGAGCAGGTTTAAAGCTAATGACAAAATTAATAATATTTTGCATTAAATGGATAATATTTTTTCCTTTAATTCTGTTCTCGTTTGTTTGTTTCATTCTACCTGTTTACGCTTGTTTTCTCTGCACCTCAGAAAAACACACTCTATACATATATTATATTATATTATATTATATTAAATATTATATTATATTATATTATATTATATTATATTATATTATATTATATTATATTATATTATATTATATTATATTATATTATATTTAAATTTAGGGCAGCAGAGGCTCTGGTTTCAATCTACAATAGAAATAATCTGACCAGTCGACTGGTAAAATAATCATTGGTTTCAGTCTTAGTCAAAAAGTGTATTTAAATATCACAATAATAATAATAGAATAGACATATCACAGTCATTTACAATATTAAGCCCTACCTTCAATAATTTAAGTTAAGATAAGAACAAGTTTGAAGGAAAACTACAAATAATGCACAATATTTGTCTTTTTAAACATTTAAAACCTGCAATCCTGTTACATTTAATGCATTTCTTTTCTGTAAAACATTTGTCTTATGATTGATTTAAGTTTTTGCAGTTCTTATCTTTTTTATTTTATTTTGAACCCTGTGTTTTTAGAGCCCGGAGCTTTTCTTTCTTTCTTTTTCTTTCTCAGTGTAACGTTAGCTTCACTTTACACACGTGTTCTTACATTTAACACGGGGAGAACACGCACACGGCACTCACAGAGATCAGGAGTCTAACCCGCAACCTCGACGGCCCTTTAACCCTCCGTAAACCGCACATGCCGAGCGCTCCACCTGCTTTTATTAAAAACTCCGGTGCCCTCAAACTCTTTTCAAACCACAAACCCTCCACTTTCAGGTGCCAGAGTCGCTCCGAAGGGAAAGGAGATCTCTGGCCTTAAGCAGAAACACAGAAATAATGGAAAAAAGGTGAAATTTGTGCCAAAAACATGTCTTTCTCTCTCATAAATAAACAAATGTGCTGCTTTGGCCTTCGCGCTTCATTCACGCAGGTTTGGAGATGTTTTTTTTTCCTCTAAACGGTTGAACTTGGCACGACGCGGCGGCCTCTCCAAAGCCACTCACCTTTTTACGTTGGATTTAATTCGTCTGCTTTTTGTTTCAGCCGCTCCGCGTTTGTAAAGAGGGTTTTTTTTAAAAGAAAGGCCTCGTTTTGTTTTAAGGATGTGAAGTGCGAATGAAAAGCAAATTTGTTTGTGGCAAAGGTTTTCCATCACTTACCTTTTAATTAATTAGCGGGAAAGTACGGAGCGTAGCAATAGTCGGTGTCGTTAGATAGGTTTTTCTTTCAAATGGTGAAATGTAGTGTTTATTACAAAGTTTTAATCGATTTACGGCTTAGAAATGTCTTTCAAAGATATAGGTGTAATTCTTTAAAGTGAGAGGCTGCAGGTGAATAGGAAAAAAACTTGAATTTAAAGATATCAATTTTAAACTTCTGCTGTAATTTACTCACATAAATGTAAGAAAAAAATGTATTACAGGTTTTTCATCATGTCATGTTTTCATGTAGAAATAAGGCATTTTATGTGTAAAAACGGCCATAAATCCACATATTTGAGACATTTCAATCTGAAAAATGGACAGAACCAGGTTTAAATTTCTTGGTTCATTTTGTAACATATTAGTTATAAAAATGTACAGAGGAGATTTGGATTTATTATTTCATTTTTGAGTAAACTACATTGGACTGAAAATTGTCCTAAAAATTCAAATTTTGCCTCAATTTTTCGAACTTAAAACTTCAATAAACCAGTTTCAGAATTAGATATCAATAAATCCTTGTGTTTGGTCTAAATCTTGTTGAGTCCAGATTGTACAGTTTGGTGTAGGATCTACTTTAAGGCTGATCTTTATGTCTCGAGGGACAAAAATACATTTTAAGAAAACGTCCTTTGAAGTTACAATGTCCCAGAGAAATCTATGGATGAAGTGGATTCAGTGGAAGAATCAAACATCTTTAGGAGCAGATTGGACACGTTTGTTGTTTCCACATGAAAGTCCAGATGTTGAGAGAGCAAAGAGTTTTATCTGTAGTGTCTCTCCTCTACAGTAGATTGTCTTTTTATCTGCAGATTACTTTCTTTATCACACTAAAATACTGTTTGTGTCGTTCACCTCCAGCTTCGACGTCTCAAAACTTAAAAACTCTCCAACTCTTTTGGCCTTTTCTCGGGCTGGGGGCTACGAGAACGGGTTTAGTCCTGGTTGAGCCCTGGTTTAGACCTGGTTTTGTCCTGGTTTAGACCTGGTTTAGACCTGGTTTAGAGCTTAGAGAGAACATAAACTGTGTCAGATTTTTATACATTATCAAATCCTCCTTGATAAGTTGTTGAATTTTGGCGTCTCCTTCTGAATATCTAGCTTGTGCTGGGGGCTACGAGGAACAGGGTTTAGCCCTGGTTTAGACCTGGTTTAGACCTGGTTTTGAGCCAGTATGTACAAACCTTGTTATATTTTCAATGCATTAATGAATCCTTGAAAAGCCAGAGTTTTGGAGTCTCAAAAGGGCTCTGAAGGAAATGAGGATCAGGGTTTAGACCTGGTTTAGACCTGGTTTTGGACGTGGTTTAATACTAGTTTAGACATGGTTTTGGACGTGGTTCAGTCCTGGTTTAGACCTGGTTTAGTCCTGGTTTAGTCCTGGTTTAAGGTCAACAGAACAACCTTGTCATATTTTCCTACAATCATGAGTCTTTCTTGACAACCTATTGAGTTTTGGAGTCTCAAAACCTGAAAAGTCACAACCTCTTTCTGTGTTTTTATAGCTCGTGCTGAGGGATGGAGGTTTGGCCCAGGTTTAGATGTGGTTTGGACCTGGTTTAGACCTGGTTTGGAGTCTGTATATACAAATCTTGTTATATTTTCATGCATTAATGAAGCTTTGAAATGAATCCTTGAAAAGCTGTAGTTTTGGGCTCTCAAAATGGCTCTGAGGACAACAGGGATCATGGTTTAGTCCTGATTTAAAGTCAACAGGTCAACAGTCAACAGACCAACCTTGTCATATTTCCCTGCAATTATGAGTCCTTCTTGACAAGCTGCTGAGCTTTGGCGTCTCACAACCTGAAAAGTCACAAGCTCTTTCTCTTTCTACAGGTCGTGCTGAGGGATGCAGGGAGCCGGGTTTAGACCTGGTTTAGACCTGGTTTTCAAGCCAGCATGTACAAACCTTGTTATATTTCCATGTATTAAAGAATCCTTGAAAAGCCAGAGTTTTGAAGTCTCAAAAGGGCTGTGAGGGCCACGAGGATCGGGATTTAGTCCTGGTTTAGACCTGGTTTAGACATGGTTTGGACCTGGTTTAGACCTGGTTTAGACATGGTTTGGACCTGGTTTAGTCCTGGTTTAAAGCCAACAGACCAACCTCGTCATATTTTCCTACAATCACGAGTCCTTCTTGACAACCTATTGAGTTTTGGCGTCTCAAAACATGAAAAGTCACAAGCTCTTTTTGTTGTTTTTATAGCTACTGCTGAGGGATGCAGAGAGCCGGGTTTAGACCTGGTTTAGACCTGGTTTGGACTTGGGTTACACTTTGTTTTCAAGCCAGTATGTACAAACCTTGGTATATTTTCAATGCAATAATGAATCCTTGAAAAGCCAGAGTTTTGGAGTCTCAAAAGGGCTGTGAGGGCCACGAGGATCAGGCTTTAGGCCTGGTTTAGTCCTGGTTTGGACCTGGTTTGGACATGGTTTAGACCTGGTTTAGTCCTAGTTTAGACATGCTTTGGACCTGGTTTAGTCCTGGTTTAAAGGCAAAAGACCAGCCTTGTCATATTTTCCTACAATCACGAGTCCTTCTTGACAAGCCGCTGAGTTTTGGCGTCTTAAAACTCTTTCTGTCTTTTGATAGTTCGTGCTGAGGGATGGATGTTTAGACCATGTTTGGACCTGGTTTAGACCTTGTTTTGTCCTGGTTTAGATCAGGTTTAGACCTGGTTGAGACGTGGTTTTCACGCCAGAATGTACAAACCTTGGTATATTTTCATGCATTAATGAATCCTTGAAAAGCCAGAGTTTTGGAGTCTCAAAAGGGCTGTGAGGGCCACGAGGATCGGGATTTAGTCCTGGTTTAATCCTGGTTTAGACATGGTTTTAGACATGGTTTAATCCTAGTTTAGACATGGTTTGGACATGGTTCAGTCCTGGGTTAGACCTGGTTTAGTCCTGGTTTAAAGCTAACAGACCAACCTTGTCATATTTTCCTACAATCATGAGTCTTTCTTGACAACCTATTGAGTTTTGGTGTCTCAAAACATGAAAAGTCACAAGCTCTTTCTGTCTTTTGATAGCTCATACTGAGGGATGGAGGGAGCTGGGTAGACCTGGTTTAGTCCTAGTTTAGACCTGGTTGTTTTGTCCTGGTTTAGATCAGGTTTAGACCTGGTTGAGACCTGGTTTTCAAGCCAGTATGTACAAACGTGTTATATTTTCATGCATTAATGAATCCTTGAAAAGCCAGAGTTTTTGGAGTCTCAAAAGGGCTGTGAGGGCCACGAGGATCAGGGTTCAGACCTGGTTTAGTCCTGGTTTAGACCTGGTTTAGACATGGTTTGGACCTGGTTTAGTCTTGGTTTGGACCTGGTTTAGTCTTGGTTTAAAGCCAACAAACCAAACTTGTCATATTTTCCTACAATCACGAATCCTCCTTGACAAACCGCTGAGTTTTGGCGTCTCAAAACATAAAAACCCTCCAACTCTCCCTGCCTTTCCCTCTCCTCCACTTTCCAAACCGACGGGCGGCAGGAGCAAAAGGCGAAGAGAGCATCTAGGAGTCTTTAAACCCTCCCGAAATAACTTCAGAGGAGCGCTTGTTTCATGAGGCGAGCGGGGCCAGAGTTCTGCCGGCGCCGAGGGCTACGGGGAGCGCGGGGTTGCCAGGTTGTTCAAAAGCTGAGGGCAAGCGGGAGTGGAGGGAACGGGGGGGTCGCCAGGTTGTTCAAAACTCCAGGTAAACGGCACGGCGTCCTTTGCCCGACGCCCCCTGGCTCCGCGCCGCTTCCTCCGCGCCGCAGTTCAGACGAGGCAGTAAACGGCGCTCACAAGTGCAGCCGCGGGCGCCGAACACTCAGGTCTTCCTCTGCTCCGTTTATTTATTATTTTTGTTTTCTGCGCGTCGGTAAATTCATGCGGCGCCCGTGGCTACAGCGGCGAGTGAACAGGCGTGATATTGAAATCCAGAGGAGAGCAGCGGAGCCTGTGAGGGCCAGAGAAAGGGTATTGATCAAGGTTAGTTTGGCGCGGAGTCCGCCTGTGGGCCGGTTCACACACACAGAGGCGGAGACGGCGGCGGCGGGAGGGAGGGAGACGGGGACAAGTTTGTGTTTCGGAATGCTTTTTGCACTTGAAAGCCTTTTGAAGATGAATGCCGGTGTTTTACATACGGCGCAGCCCTCGTGAAACGGTGCAGACCTGACCAGACCAAGTGCAGCGGTTATTGTGAGAAGCTGAATAAAAACAGTTCTACTAATCTCGTCTTTCTCTGCAATAGATAAAGATGCAGGAGATGTGTTTTGGGGATTTGACTGCGTTTGGATTTGAACTCAAACTTGTGTGTTGTTTTGTTGTCGACTAAAGAAGTTCTCGTTGACGAAAGACCTGCCTTATTGACCAATTATTTGACAAAAATGTATAAAAATTATGAAATCTCTCTAGTATCTGACCCAAACAGCCCTCAAAATACACTAACTGCATAGGAGTTCATGCAAAAACAAGTGTTAATACACGTGAAGTGCAGCGGTTATTGTGAGAAACTAAATAAAAACAGTTCTACTAATCTCGTCTTTCTCTGCAGTAGATAAAGATGGAGGAGATGTGTTTTGGGGATTTGACTGCGTTTGGATTTGAACTCGAACTCGTGTATTGTTTTGTTGTCGACTAAAGAAGTTCTCGTCGACGAAAGACCTGGCTCATCGACCGATCATTTGACAGAAATGTATAAAAATTATGAAAAATCTCTAGTATCTCACCCAAACTGCACTCAAAAGACACTAAATGCACAGGAGTTCATGCAAAAACAAGTATTAATACACGTGAAGTGCAGCGGTTATTGTGAGAAACTAAATAAAAACAGTTCTACTAATCTCATCTTTCTCTCTCTGCGCCGTGATGGTGAAGGATGTGTTTTGCGGATTTGACTGCGTTTGGATTTGAACTCGAACTTGTGTGTTGTTTTGTCGTCGACTAAAGAAGTTCTCGTCGACAAAAGACCTGCCTCATTGACCGATTATTTGACAAAAATGTATAAAAATTATGAAAAATCTCTAGTATCTGACCCAAACAGCACTCAAAATACACTAACGGCACAGAAGTTCATGCAAAAACAAGTGTTAATGCAGAAAAGAACGTGTTACAGAACAGTTAATTGACTAATCGTGAATCGTAAAAAAATAATTGGTTATAATAATCATCTAATCATTAATTGGACTAAGCTGATTCTAAAACACATGTCAGACGAACTTTTATAACAAAGACCGTGACATTGATGCAGCAAAATGTCAAAAAAGAATAGATTATTGTTGAGTTTTTATCAATAATACACACTTTTTCATTAATATTCTCCATCTGGAAGCCTTTAGACACCATTTTCAACCTTTCCTTGGCTGATAATGTATATAAAATGTGTTGTTTTGTCGTCGACTAAGGAAAATCTTCTCGACGAAAGACCTGATTATTTCACAAAAATGTATAAAAATGACGAAATATCTCTAGTATCTGACCCAAACTGCACTCAAAAGACACCAACGGCACAGAAGTTCATGCAAAAACAAGTGTTAATACAGAAAAGAACAAGTAAACCGTGTATTTTTATGTTAGAGATTGGGGCTGTAACAGTTAATTGACTAATCGTGACTAGTCGACTGTAAAAAATAATCGGTTATAATAATCATCTAATCATTAATTGGACTAAACTGATTCTAAAACACGTGTCAGAAGAACTTTTATAACAAAGACCGTGACATTGATGCAGCAAAATGTCAAAAAAGAATAGATTATTGTTGAGTTTGTATCAATAATACACACTTTTTCATAAATATTCTCCATCTGGAAACCTTTA
The DNA here is from genome assembly GCA_019453435.1 of Rhinogobius similis. Classification (NCBI taxonomy): domain Eukaryota; kingdom Metazoa; phylum Chordata; class Actinopteri; order Gobiiformes; family Gobiidae; genus Rhinogobius; species Rhinogobius similis. Next base: position 4,231,802 of record CM033634.1, on the reverse strand, counting down.
GACACCATTTTTCAACCTGATAATTTACATAAAAAGTCTAAATAAAGAACAGAAATAATAATTACTAACTAGTCGACTACTAAAAGTGGCACTCTTAATGAATAAAGACTTGAGTTCATCAAATGGGACTCTATTTTAATCCCTGACACTTGAAATGTTAAGGAAACAATCTTCTCTCATCATCAACCGATGTGGGAGTTTTTATGGTCGATACAGATTATTTAAGATTTGTCAATATTTTGGATGGAAATGTTGTACTGATTTGACCTAATTCCCCTAAAAGATACGATTTAGAATGACTGCAAACTGAATTACTGCCTATTCTTAACATAAAAAAAGAGTATAATGAGGAAAATAATATAAATAGACAGGGGCTGGAACAAGTTAATCGACTAATTGCGACTAATTGCTTATAGAGATAATATTTTAGTCATCAAATAATCGTTATGTGGGTCATACACAGACTTCAAAGTAGGCCATGTGCTCAGAAAAAAGGTTTTATTGCTCAGACAGATCTGGAATTACATCAAAACGACAAAGAAAACGTGATGCCAGATTTTCAGAGCTACGAGCGACCGAACCTTTGAAAAACAGCCGAAAACAACTGACCCAAGATCCATATTTCAGTATTTCAGTGTAGTATATATCCGTATTTCAGTCATCATTCCATCTATTCATGAAACAGAACTGAAAAAAGGCCAGAAATGTGTTCTTATTTTGACGTGAAAGTGCTGCTAACAACGATAAAAAGTCAATAAAATGAAGCAAAGTGTGTTAAAAACCTATTTAGTCTGTAAATACACCACATCAGGACGTCATTTTAGTTTCATTTTGGTCAAATTTAGTAAAAATATTATCTTCACGGACACTTCATGTTAATTAATCGAAACAATGATCGCTAGACTAATTGATTACCAAAATAATCGTTAGCTGCAGCCTTAAAATAAATTATTTTAATCCTCCACAGTTTTACTATGAGTCAATAAAAGACCAGTGTAATCACACGCCAAAAAGTGTAAATATCGGCCCAATATATTGAGCTCTTCTCTATAAAGTGAATAGTTTGTGAGTCATTTCAGTGTTTTATTTATTGCAACAAACTGGAACATGTTTCTTTTTTTTTTTTTTTTCAAGGACCATTCATAAACGTCATATAAATTGCAAAAATACAAGCTGTATTTGATCATTTTGTGCAAAAACTTGGAACTCAAAGCCGAGGACTTGGACTAGTTTTTGTAAAGAGAGTCATTTCAAATCTAAAACACACACATCTCCCGCTCCGTCTCGGTTTCTCGTCGCGGTTCACTTTTTAATCAATAAAGTGTGGCTCCGTCTGAATCAGAGACAGATGTTCTGACGACTGTGCGCTGGATTCTCAAAAGAGCACAGCGTTTCCTTCAAAGGATCGTCGTAAAGTTTCTCATTTACGTTTCGCTTTTGTGGCGTTCAAAAATGTACAGCCGAAATGAATCAAAGTCCATCACCATCTGCAGCTCCTGTCGGCTGTAATGAGAACAAGGTTTGGCAAATTAAACTCACTCAACTGCATCTGTCCTTTTCTTCATTTGAATTTAAGCAACGGCGACAAATACCAAACTTTGCTCTGAATTTAAAACAAATATGATGTCTGTTTCTTAAAGGGAGACCAGAGAGAGGAAGAAGTATTTATTTATTTATTTAAGGAAAAGGGGGAACGATGCATATTAATGAACATTTACACAAACGTAAATATGCCAGATTATAGCCCAAGGCTAATTTCCATCTGCAGACCCCCTGCAGGTCACAGAAAGATAAGAACATACAGTACACTTCAGTTAATCAGAGACAGGAAAACAAGGTTTAGTCATGTTAGTACAACTACAAACATTCAACAGAACACGTCGAAGAGTCACAGACAACAATTAAGACACATCTGTATTGCACAAGCCCTTCTACTGCGGAGTCCTATTGCACACACCCTTATATTGCACTGATCCCTATTGCACACACTCTTATATTGCACTGATCCCTATTGCACACACTCTTATATTGCACTGATCCCTATTGCACACACTCTTATATTGCACTGATCCCTATTGCACACACTCTTGCATTGCACCGATCCCTATTGCATTTTGACGTAAAGATATAGTTAAGTGTAAGTTAAGTGTATGTTAAGTAAAGCTGGAAACCAAAAAGAGTCAAAGAGTAAATTTACTTTTAACCCACATGGAGTTAGTTTAGAGCAGGCATGTCCAAACTAAGGACCGGGGGCCAAAAGCAGCCCACAGACCAATTTTTCTTGGCCCTCAAGCTTCCTGGTGAATTGGCCCACATTGTCCTAAGACATACTTTTTACAGCACATTTCAGATTTTCTACTATTCTGACCTAAATAACTAACATTTTGTTGCGACACAGACCTGATATTAAAGCTCTGAGACTGAATTTAGATGTGGTGGTACTTTAAAAATCAAATTAATGCAACTTTTTTGAACGTTTCACGATTGATTTGTGGCCCTCCTCTTGGTCTACATTTCAATATGTGGCCCTCGATGGAAAAAGTTTGGACACCCCTGGTTTAGAGTAAAAGAGCACAAATTCTTATGTTCTGTCTAATTATAAAGAATTATATTGATCAAAAACCCAGAAAAAAAGTGCATTTCTCAGAAGTCGTGCTGTCAAACAAAAAATGAATCTATTAATCACACTTTGGAACTGTGATTCATCACGATTAATTGCATCACAAGCTTTTTCAAGTTTACACGTCTATCTTAAAGTATTTCTACACATTTTCTTCTGAAAATTATTTCATTTTCTACCTCTTATTCCCTTTTCCGTGGTCGCGGGTGACTGGAGCCTGTCCCAGTGACTTTGGGCATTAGGCGGGGTACACCCTGGACAGTGGACAACTCGTCACAGGGCTAACACAGAGAGACAGAGACAAGGACAGACAACCATTCACTCTCACATTCACACACTAGGGACAATTTAGAGTTCTCAATTAACCTGAACACAGTCATGTCTTTGGACGGTGGGAGGAGCCAGAGAACCAGGAGAGAACCCACGGTAACACGGGGAGGACATGCAGACTCCACCCAGAGAGATCGTGTGATGTTGGGGTGGTCCAGGATTCGAACCCACGATCTCTTTATTGAGAGGCAGAAGCTCTAGCCGCTCTGCCACCGTGCACCCCTCTTCTGAAAATTGAATCATTTTATTAATTCACTTCTAAATCCATTATTTAGATCTGTCTAGACTTAATTAAAGTCTACACATTTCATTTTGAGTCTGTCGCACACGTTTCAGGTAAATCTAGGCTGAAAGACCAAACGCCCTTCATACTCTCATAGAACTACAGTTACATAGGTAACTGACATTAAAGGGGACAGATGGAGCTGGCATTGGTCTGGTGTCTGTAATAGTTTGGTGACATGTTTGGTCCAGTTCACTTGTTTTAGCTTCATACACGGGTTTTGTTTTGGTCACGCAGCATGTGCAGTTCGACACGTGATCTCCGCCGTGTGTTTGGTTTGTTTTGCGCCGCGGAGCAAAGCCAATCCGCTCTCCGCTCGTAAACATCACCCCCTGAGATTTCTGCGCTCGTCAATGTGAGGATTTATGGATTATATGTGTAAAATGAGCCTCCTTGGCTCAGGTAAAGCCTCCCGCGTGATCTAAAAGAGCGTGTTTTGTCAAACCAACCGTGTGATTAATTCGCGTCAATTTGTGATTAATGCGTCAATTTTCTACGATTAATTAATGTGTTAACTTTGACAACCCTACTTAGAAGTTACATTTTAGGATGAAATAGAACAAACAACAAAAACAACGTGACAGAGAGGGGCAGATAATAAAATGATGATTTCAGGCACATTCAGTCTGACTTACGGGTCACATCTGCACCAGCGACACTGAATTTGTCCATTTTCAAGTTGTTATGATCTCTTTCCACGTTATAAATGGTCATCGGGTGTCATTTTTTGTTGCTACTTTAAGTATATTCCAAAGAAAACCGTCAATTTTTTCCATTTGACCCATCCTTCGGTGTCTCTGGGTTAAACCTGTCAGGAGCAGTGGGCAGATTAGGGCTGGACGATACGGTGATAAAAATGGAATCGTGAGCTGGTCCCTGTGACAATCTGTTATTTTAGTGAAATGTTGGTGTCGTGATTGACTGTTTGTGTCTTTAATGCAGCTGTCTGTTCAAACACACTTTTTCTCCTGTTGTTTAGCCTCTGAAGCCTCTGAGCAGATGACTTTATTTACCTCTTAAAGGCCAGAGCTGCACAATTAAATGAAATCAACAAAATGTCTTGCTTGGATTTGAATAAAAACTGCAAACATTGTAGTTTGGATTTGTACAAACATGTTCTGAAACAAGCCACAAAAGCACGACAAAAGCGATAAAAATATGTTTAAAAGCGACAAAAACGCACCTACAAACAACAAAGATGTAACTAAAATGACAAATGTGTGACTAAAACAATAAAGACGTGACTAAAAGCAATAAAAACACGACTAAAACGACACAAACAAGATTAAAAGCGATGAAATGTGACTTAAAGCGACAAAAACGTGACTAAAAGTGATAAAAACGCGAGTAAACGACAAAACCCAGTGACTTTGGGCCTTAGGCGGGGTACACCCTGGACAGTGGCCAACAAGTCACTGGGATAGGCTCCAGTCACCCGCGACCCCTAACAGGAATAAGCGGTAGAAAATGAATGAATGAATGAATAAACGACAAAACCACACCTACAAACAACAAATGTTTGACCAAAACAACAAAGAGGCAACTTAAAGTGACAAAAGTGTGACTAAAACAACAAAGTCACGGCTAAAATGGCAAAGATGCGACAAAATGTGACAAAAGCGTGACTAAAACAACAAAGACTCGATTTAAAGCGACAAAAGCACAACCAAAATGACAAAGATTTGACTAAAAGCAACAAAGACGTGTTTAAAATGTGATTTTGAACTGAATCCCATTATTAACATAAATCTAATCACAGTCGCACTGGTCAGAAAAATCACAATTAGATATTTTTCTTAAATGTTGCAGCTCTGTTAAAGACAATAGAAAAACACAAAGTGAACATGAATCAAGATCAAATCAAAATCATGATCTGCCCCAAGAAAATCGTGATAATGTTTTGTCCAGACCTGCGTATAATTTAAAAACTACTGTAGTTTGGATTTGTGCAAACATGATCTGAAACGAGCGACAAAAGCACAACAAAAACGCACCTACAAACAACAGACGTGACTAAAAGCGACAAAAACGCGATTAAAATGAGAAAGATGCAACTAAAAGTGATTCAAAATGTACCTACAAACAATAAACACGACTCAATGCACCAAAACGCGACTACAAGCGACAAAAATGCGACTAAAAGCAACAAAAACACGACTAAAACAACTAAAAATGATAAAGACGTGACTGAAAGTGACAAAAACAAGTTCAAACGCGACAAAAATGAACCTACAAACAACAAACCCCACTCAATACAACAAAACATGACTAAAAGCAACAAAAACACGACTAAAAGCGACAAAAATGCATTTAAATATGACAAACACAACTGAACGTAACAAAACCACTATTACATACGACAAAATTGTGTTTAAAATGTGGATTTGAACAGAATCCTATTATTAAAACATAAATCACAATCTAATCACAGTCGCACGGGTCAGGAAAATCACAATTAGATATTTTCCCTAAATGGTGCAGCTCTGTTAAAGACAATAGGAAAACACAAAGTGAACATGAATCGTGATAAAAATCGAACTCATGATCTGGCCCCGAGAAAATCGTGATAATTTTTTGCTGTTTCGACCAGCTTTAATCCAGATCTTGGGCTTTCAGGACTTTAGTTTAAAGGTCCCATATCCTGCTCTTTCCCCTTCACACAGTCTATTCTAAGGGCTTTGTTGATACATTTTCTCGTTGTGTAATATCCATAACATAACAGTTTCCAAAAAACACCCATTTCTTGGACTGGCCCCCCTCCTTGTAAAAGCAAACGGCTCACTCTGAGATCTGACCCCCCCGAACAGAGAGCAGGCTGCCTCCCCCACCCAACCCCCGCGCCTCCCCCTTCCAACCCGTGCCGAAGCCTAGAGCGGAGATGGTGCATGCGCCGTGTGCTCCGGTAAACAGCGATACACAAACACTGAATAAACATTTTCTCGTCCTGACGGTGCGTCATGCTGAGTCCTACGTCCTGGATCTGACCTGGAGTTTGACGTGCTCCAGGGCCTCAACGACGGACGTGCCGTTTGGTAAATAACAAGCTAACTCTTCTATCTGTCGTATCCATCGTGTAATTACTGTGTAGCATTAGCATTAGCTGTTTTTATTCTGCGGCTGCGCGCTTCCTGGAGGCGTGGCTTAAACACCGCGTCATCTTAGTGAGGAGCCCCCGTCTGCTGCTCAGCCGAGGGGGACGGAAAAGACAGTTCTCTAGTGAAAACATGAGGGAATCAATCAAAAAACCACTTTGGGCACAACATACGAGGCCCAAATAGCACTGGAGGAAGGTTAAAACCTCTGAAAAGTCCATTTTGCAGGATATGGGACCTTTAAGGACTGTCTTTGTGCAGACTTTGTTCTCACATAAACCAGAAGAAAATCTAGCTTTATTCTTTCTTTCTTTCAAATTCGATCAAAACAAAACCTTCTCAGTGGCTGAAGTCAAACTAAAGAATTCCTTGGAGGTTTCAAAAGTTTCATCTGGACACCGTTTCAGACGCTTCGACTTCAATCCGTGAGATTTGTGCGCTCTTTTTCAATTATGCAAAGAAAAAAATCTCATCTTCTAAATGAAAATCACTCCAATTAATTATGGATTTCCGAGATATTCCTTTTTGTTGCAGAGTACAGCCGTTTCCAGTGACTTGGAGCTCATAAATGCATAAAAACCGCCATAAGACGATGCATAAAGCGGCGTTTAAACCTCCCCCCGTCGGACGTGCTTTCATGTGCTGCACGGCGAGCGCGCTGCACTTTCTGGTGTAATGTATTCTCCGGCGGACGATGGAGCTGGTGTTTGAGCGGCTCGCACTCATCCATACGCATGGGACTCACAGCAGGCAGCGCTCCTCTGTTTGCCGTGTGTTTTCTGCTACAAACAACAGCGTAAGGTCAAAGAGACGAGTGGAGCCGGGCGATACGGCGACGGAAACTGAATCATGAGCCGGTCCCTGTGACAGTCTGCTGTTTGGGTGAAATGGTGGTGTCGTGATGGACTGTTTGGCTGTTCAAACACACTTTTTCTCCTGTTGTTTAGCCTCTGAAGCCTCTGAGCAGATGACTTTATTTACCTCTTAAAGGCCAGAGCTGCACAATTAAACCAAATGGACAAAATGTCTTGCTTGAATTTGAATAAAAACTGCAAACACTGTAGTCTGGATTTGTACAAACATGTTCTGAAACAAGCAACAAAAGCGCCACCAAAAACGATATATAAACATGTTTTAAAGCGACCTACAAAGCACTTACAAACAACAAAGATGTAACTAAAACGACAAACGTGTGACTAAAACAATAAAGACGTGACTAAAAGCAATAAAAACACGACTAAAACGATACAAACAAGATTAAAAGCGATAAAATGTGACTTAAAGCGACAAAAACGTGACTAAAAGTGATAAAAACGCAAGTAAACGACAAAACCGCACCAACAAACAACAAATATATGACCAAAACAACAAAGAGGCAACTTAAAGTGACAAAAGTGTGACTAAAACAACAAAGTCACAACTACCATAAAAGCGTCAAAAACTCGCCTATAAACAACAAAGCGTGACTAAAGCGACAAAGACTCGACTAAAAGCGACAAAAGTGCAACCAAAATGACAAAGATTTGACTAAAAGCAACAAAGACGTGTTTAAAATGTCACAATCACAATTTGAATGAATGCAATTAGCAAATCTCAAAGGCTGAAACGTTTGAAGTGCAATAATTTCTTCCATTAATAACAAAATATATGATATATTTGTACAAAGATGTTCTGAAACAAGCCACAAAAGTGATAAAAATGCGTTCAAAAGTGACACAAACGCGCCAAAAATGCGACTCAATGCACCAAAACACGACTAAAAACGACAAAAACGTGACTAAAAGCAACAAAAAAAATGACTACAATCGACAAAAGCGTGACTAAAAGCGTCAAAAAACGTCTAAAAGCAACAAAAATGCGACTAATAGCGATAAAAATGTGTTCAAAAGTGAGAAAAAAGAACCAAAAAACGTGACTCAGTGCACCAAAACACGACCAAAAACAACAAAAACACGAGTAGAACAGAACAGAATCCTATTAAAACATAAATCCAATCACAATCACACTTTTTCTCCTGTTGTTTAGCCTCTGAAGCCTCTGAGCAGATGACTTTATTTACCTCTTAAAGGCCAGAGCTGCACAATTAAACCAAATCCACACAAAACCACAATTTTAATGGATGTAATTAGCAAATCACAAAGACTGCAGTTTTTGAAGTGCAATAATTTCTTCCACAAACAACAAAATGTCTTGCTTTGATTTGTATAAAAACTACTCACACTGTAGTTTGGATTTGTACAAACATGTTCTGAAAGAAGCGACAAAAGCAATAAAAATGTGTTCAAAAGCGACAAAATCGTGCCTACAAACAACAAAGACGTGACTTTAAGTGACAAAGACGCGTTGAGATATGACAAACGCAACTGAACGTGACAAAAACGTGACTAAAAGTGTAAATTTGAACAGAACCCTTTCATTAAAACATAAATCACAAATCTAATCTTAATCACACTGGTCAGAAAAATCACAATTAGATATTTTTCTGAATTGTGCAGCTCGATTGAACGCAATAGAAAAATTCAAAGTGAACATGAATCGTGATAAAATCTAAATTGTGATCCGGCCCCAGGAAAATTGGGATAATGATTTTTTGCCGTATCGCCCAGCTCTACAGTGTGTGTTCACTACAGAAAACAGTGTAGGATTCTCGACCTGGTCTTTAAGTAGATTAGATTGGAAGTATTTTCGACATTTTGCAGAATATTGTTTTAGTAATGGATGTCCTCCTTGTTTTCTTCATTATATTTGACATCTTCACTGATTTTATCCCCTAAATAGATTCAACATTATCATTTTTCTCATCAATCTTTTAATTTACTCTTAATTGTTTGCCATTCTCACTGATAATCAGAGTTTTCTTTGCGTTATTTTTCATGTTTTTTGTTCACTTGTTCCACAGAAGCTTGGACGTTTTTCTCATTTTTACACCAACAGCTCAGCGACGTCATTATTCACTTTATTCCTAAGTTCCCGTACGCGCCGCCGTCTTGTTTCCGTTGTAGTTCACACAGAGCAGACGAGCTCAACAGAAAATAAGTTCTACTCGACTAAAAAGACGTTTTCAGGAAATCGTTGCGTTGTGACTTGTTGTTGCTCGTGTTCATTAAACATTTTACACAAATCAATCTACTTTATGTAACATTTTAGCGTCAGACTTTTCCCTCGTTCGTCATTAGCTTTAACAGAGTTCTCGTCAAATGGAAGTGCGTTTACAACAAAATTGCAAAAAACGGCAAAAGTGGGCGGGGCAGAATAAGGTGAATAACGCACACAGACTTAACACAGATGCCACGGGTCAGATACAGAGACATACTTCAAAGTTTAGCCATTTTAGTCGATTGATTGGTCGATAGGGAAGGTCTTTAGTTGACTACAGCTCTAAACTAATCTGGACAAAACACAAAAGCAGCTGCAGATCCGACACAGACCCTGAAGAACGGGTCAAACGCAGAAAAAATAATCCCCCGAATAACTTTTTGTAACCTTTGTTCTCCTGGTGCCTGAGCGTCGTCTCGTTTCGGGTGTTCTTCTGCTGCACAGAGTCAGACTTGATCACCGCTGACCCACATGTTAAAGTGGGTCAGGGGAACAGCGCCCCCCTCGGAGCCACAGGGGGCGCTGCGGCTCACGGGGCAAAGGCCTGATTAGTTTGGGGAGTTCGGCCCCTCCTTCATGTCACGCCTCGTTTTCTGCTCAACAACGAACGAAGAACTCGAAATAAAAACCAGTCGAGTCTGTCCTGGAGTAACGCGAGGGCTTGGGTCGCGCTGACATTCACCTACTTACCAGAAGGTTGTAGGTTCAATCCTCTTGTTCGCCTGAGTGTGATTGTGGTTGATGCATAAGAGCTGATATGTTTCGATCGATTACTTCTATATCGTCAAAAAGATTGAGAAAGTAGGGCCGGGTGATATGTCTAAAAGATTTTATCACGATTTTCTTGGGGCAGATCATGATTTCGATTTTATCTCGATTCATGTTCACTTTGTATTTCTCTGTTGCCTTTAACAGAGCTGCACCATTTAGGAAAAATATCTAATTGTGATTTATCTAATTGTCAGTTAGACTGTCCAATCTTAGAAATTTAATTCATATTCCCTGTGAAAAGATAACGTCCAGTCACATTGAAACCAATCTGAAACTTGCTGTGCTTAATGTCAGATCCTTATGTAACAAATCACTTTTAATTAATGATTTTATATCTTCTTATAACCTTGATTTTATGTTTTTAACTGAAACATGGCTTGACAAAAACACGGGGGATGTAGTTCTAATAGAAGCGACTCCACCGAGCTTCAAGTTTGAATCTGAAACACGCGACAACAAAAAGGGTGGAGGTGTCTGTGCAGTTTTTAGAGATAAAATAGTTACCCAGAGGTTGTCTTTTGGGGTGTTTTCATCATTTGAGTATTTATCTTTTAAAATGGAGCTAAAACAGTCTCCCTCCATACTCTACATTGTCCTGTACAAGCCTCCCCAACACTGCCAAGGTTTTATTGATGATTTTACTGAGATGCTTTCAGTTGTATGCACAGACTTTGACGGTTTGGTCATTACAGGTGATTTCAATGTTCACGTGGATAAAGTTTGCGACAGAAACGCTAAAGAGCTTGATGCTGTCCTTGAAACCTTTGGTCTTACTCAGCATGTGAGTGGCCCCACTCACAGCAGAGGACACACTCTGGACCTGCTAATTACTAAAGGGGTTAATATTTCAAACGTCAGTGTGGTCGATGTGGCACTGTCTGATCATTTCTGTGTTTTCTTTGACCTGTCTGTTATTCCCAAATCACCGACTGGTCCTGCAGTTGTTCGGAGGAGACACATAAATGACAGCACAAGTGCACTCTTCATGGAAATGATAAACTTTGAAAATCCTTCATGTTCAAATATTGACGACTTTTTAAATTCTGTTACATCTAATATCTTGAATGTTCTGGACACTATTGCTCCTATGAAGGTTAAAATGGTTAAAAATAAGCAGAAGGCGCCATGGAGGAATAATGAGACAGTCAGGGCACAGAAAAGGGAGTGCCGCAGGGCTGAGCGAAAATGGCGCAAGTCAAAGCTCCAGATTCATAAAGAGATTTATAGAGAAAGGTTGTACATGTACAACCTCATTTTATGTAAAACAAGGGAAGGATTTTTTTCTGAAATAATTGGAAATTGCAGTAATAACTCGCGTGCTCTGTTTGCAACAGTAAACAGACTAACAAACCCTCCAATTCTGTTGCCGTTAGAACTAATTTCCACAGCTAAGTGCAATGAGTTTGCAGTATTCTTTAATGACAAGGTTCAGGGCATTAAAAATGCCATAAATTCCACAGTGCAAATAATAACTTTAAAACCACCTACACATTTAGAGCTGACTCAGTTTGCACCTGTAACTGACAAAACTGTCCAAGAGCTCATCACCAGTCTGAGTTCTTCTACATGCTGCCTCGATGTGTTACCCACCAGATTTCTAAAGTCTGTTCTGAGCACTTTGTTAACACCACTCACTCACATAGTTAACATGTCGCTTCAATCTGGAACATTCCCAAGGGCCTTGAAAACTGCGGTCATTAAGCCTCTCTTAAAGAAGAGCAGTCTTGATGCCTCAGACCTGAAAAATTATCGGCCCATATCAAATCTGCCATTTGAAAAGGTTGTTTACCAACAGCTCACTGACTTCCTCTTAATAAACAACTCATTTGATGTTTTCCAGTCAGGTTTTAGACCTCATCACAGCACTGAGACTGCTCTTATCAAGGTGACAAATGACATCCGCCTGAACACTGACGCGGGCAAAGCCTCAGTCTTAATTCTGTTAGATCTGAGCGCTGCTTTTGACACTGTCGATCATAGGATCCTCCTACAGAGACTAGAGGACTGGGTGGGCATCACTGGCACTGCCCTAAATTGGTTGAAGTCCTACCTTGAGGACAGAGAGTACTTTGTTGAGTTTGGTAACTGTGTCTCAGACCACGTGAGCTTGACCTCTGGGGTGCCCCAAGGGTCAATCCTGGGACCCCTTCTGTTCAACCTCTATATGCTGCCCTTAGGTCAGTTAATACTCAGCACAAATGTGTCTTATCACAACTACGCAGATGACACTCAGATCTATGTCTCACTGACGGCAGGTGAATATGGACCAGTGGATTCATTGCATCCAACAGATCAGCTTGTGGATGCAAAACAATTTTCTTCAGCTAAACTCAGACAAGACTGAAATCATCGTCTTTGGGCCGCAGAAACAGAGAGAAAGTGTCAGCAGTCACCTCCAGTCTCTCGCTCTAAAACCGACAAATCAAGTTAGAAATCTGGGGGTAATAATGGACTCAGACCTGAACTTTAACAGCCACATCAGATCAATAACATCAACAGCCTTTTACCACCTAAAAAACATTGCCAAAATTAAAGGTATAGTGTCTAAACCAGACTTGGAGAGACTTATCCATGCATTTGTCTCCAGTAGGTTAGACTACTGCAACGGCCTGTTCACTGGCCTCTCCAAACGAGCTGTAAAACAGCTGCAGTACATCCAGAATGCTGCTGCTCGGGTCCTGACAAGAATCAGGAAGTACGATCACATTAGTCCTGTGCTCAGGTCTCTGCACTGGCTTCCTGTGGCTCAGAGAATAGACTTTAAAGCAGCTCTGCTTGTGTTCAAGTCTCTCCACGGCCAAGCACCAAAGTACATCTCTGACATGTTAGTGCAATATGAACCATCTGAGGACCTCAGGGACCGGCCTCCTGCTGGTGCCTAGAGTCAGGACTAAACATGGGGAATCAGCATTTCAGTTTTTTGCAGCTAAAATCTGGAACAGTCTCCCTGAAGATGTGAGACAGGCCTCCACTCTGACAATGTTTAAATCCAGGCTAAAAACAGTTCTCTTTAGACGTGCATACGACTGAAAGATCTATCTGCACTCTTCTCTTTTAAATCACTTTATTTTAAAATGATTTTAAAATGATTCTGTGTGTCTTTTTGTGTTTTTATGATTTTAATGCAACTTTTCCTGTTTATGTAAAGCACTTTGAATTGCCCTGTGTACGAATTGTGCTCTACAAATAAACTTGCCTTGCCTTGCCTTGCCTTGCCTTGATTTTTCTGATCAGTGCGACTGTGATTAGATTTGTGTTTTATGGTTAAATAATAGGATTCTGATCAAATTCACATTTTAAACACAATTTTGTTGCTTTTAGTCACATTTTTGTCACGTTCAGTTGTGTTTGTCAGATTTAAACGTGTCTTTGTCACTTTTAGTCACATCTTTGTCACGTCTTTGTCACTTTTAGTCGCGTCTTTGTCACTTTTAGTCACGTCTTTGTCACTTTTAGTCGCGTCTTTGTCACTTTTAGTCACGTCTTAGTCACTTTTAGTCGCGTCTTAGTCACTTTTAGTCGCGTCTTTGTTACTTTTAGTCACGTCTTTGTCACTTTCAGTCACGTCTTTGTTACTTTTAGTCACGTCTTTGTCACTTTTAGTCACGTCTTTGTCACTTTTAGCCGCGTCTTTGTCACTTTTAGTCACGTCTTTGTCACTTTTAGTCGCGTCTTTGTCGTTTTTAGTCATGCTTTTAGCCACGTCTTTGTCACTTTTAGTCACGTCTTTATCACTTTCAGTCGCGTCTTTGTCACTTTCAGTCGCGTCTTTGTCACTTTTAGTCGCGTCTTTGTCACTTTTAGTCACGTCTTTGTCACTTTTAGTCGCGTCTTTGTCACTTTTAGTCACGTCTTTGTCACTTTCAGTCACGTCTTTGTCACTTTTAGTCACGTCTTTGTCACTTTTAGTCACGTCTTTGTCACTTTTAGTCACGTCTTTGTCACTTTCAGTCATGTTTTGGTGCATTGAGTCGTGTTTGTTGTTCGTAGGTGCGTTTTTGTCGCTTTTAAACACATTTTTATCCTTTTTGGTGGCACTTTTATCGCTTGTTTCAGAACATGTTTGTACAAATCCAAGCTACAGTGTCAGCAGTTTTTATTCAAATCAAAGCAAAACATTTTGGGTTATTTTTTGGAAGAAGAAATTATTGCAATTATTGCCTTTGCGATTTGCTAATTACATCCATTAAAATTGTGATTTTGTGTCCATTTGGTTTAATTGTGCAGCTCTGGCCTTTAAGAGGTAAATAAAGTCATCTGCTCACAGGCTTCAGAGGCTAAACAGCAGGAGAAAAAGTGTGATTGTGATTGGATTTATGTTTTAATAGGATTCTGTTCTGTTCTACTTGCGTTTTTGTTGTTTTTGGTCGTGTTTTGGTGCACTGAGTCACGTTTTTTAGTTCTTTTTTGTCACTTTTGAACTCATTTTTATCGCTACTAGTTGCATTTTTGTCACTTTTAGACGTTTTTTGACGCTTTTAGTCGCGCTTTTGTCGATTGTAGTCATTTTTTTGTTGCTTTTAGTCAAGTTTTTGTCATTTTTAGTTGTGTTTTGGTACATTGAGTCGTATTTTTGGCGCGTTTTTGTCACTTTTGAACACATTTTTATCGCTTTTGTGGCTTGTTTCAGAACATGTTTGTACAAATATATAATATATTTTGTTATTTATGGAAGAAATTATTGCACTTCAAACATTTCAGTCTTTGAGATTTGCTAATTGCATTCATTCAGATTGTGATTTTGTGTGGCTTTGGTTTAATTGTGCAGCTCTGGCCTTTAAGAGGTAAATAAAGTCATCTGCTCAGAGGCTTCAGAGGCTAAACATCAGGAGAAAAAGTGTGTTTGAACAGACAGCTGCGTTAAAGAGACAAACAGTCAATCACAATAACAACATTTCACAAAAACAGCAGATTGTCACAGGAACCAGCTCATGATTCCATTTTTATCACAGTATCACCCAGACCTATGAGAAAGTATAGACTTTATTTACCTCTTAAAGGCCAGAGCTGCACAATTAAACCAAATCCACACAAAAACACAATTTTAATGGATGTAATTAGCAAATCGCAAAGGCAATAATTGCAATAATTTCTTCCAAAAAAATAACCCAAAATGTCTTGCATTTATTTTAATAAAAACTGCTAACACTGTGGTTTGGATTTGTACAAACATGTTCTGAAACAAGCGACAAAAGAGCAATAAAAGTGATGCTTTCAAAAGTGACAACAACACAGCTACAAACAAACGCAACTCAACGCACCAAAACGCGACTAAATATGACATAAATGGGACTAAAAACCACAAAAACAGGACTCAAAGCGACAAAGACGCGTTTAAATCTGACAAACACAACTGAACGTGACAAACACAAGACAAAAAGTGACAAAATTGTGTTTAAAATGTGAATTTGAACTGGTTTCAGGTTTTAAAAGTAGATGAAATGTACTTTTATCTGAATAAAACGTGTTAGAAGTTGTACATTTTGCATATTTTTGGAGACTCTTGGACCATAAACATCATTAAAACAAAAATATAATAGCTTTTTAATTTTACTTCCTGGTTGTAAATGATGACATCGCGCTAGGAAATTACCATAGCAACCACACTGTACACTGGGCTAAAACTCATCGAATGTCATCAATTCTTTTACCTGACAAATAAAAATATATCTGAACTTATTTATTTAGTTGAATTGATGTTTAAAGGGTCAAAAAAGTTGTGTATTTTGTGTAAATGATGCATAACCTTTGTCTCCCCAGTGTGATGTCATCAGTTTGTTTACTTCCTGTATTTTTCAACAGGTTTTTCAACTTTTTTTTCCACAAACAGTCACCTGATTGATGTAAAACTATAATTTATATTTACAACAAGTATTAATACACTAAATAAAGTCAAAATTAGAAAATCATAGAAACCCGTCATACGCACTTTAAATGAGTAGTTCAACCTGCCAGAGGCCCTTTAAGAACCCCTGCTCTAGAACAATACATCGCGCTTCAAAATGTGTCATCGGGACTCTCTTTACGCCCTGAAAATGCACTGCAGCAGGAAACCAGACCTCCTTTGTTTAATCTGCCTCCCCTCTCCCCCTCCTCCTCCCCCCATCTTCTCGTTTCTTGCAGAAGTGGGACAGAGATCCTGTGTGGGACGCCGTGGAGGAGGTGTCACTCGGCCTGGATCGCCGCCAACCGCTGCGAGCCTCTCTCTCGTCTGGAGCCGGGCCAAGAGCTTCACGCCGAGCGCCGGGTTGAGTTTCTGAACCAACAGTCATAATTACGCCGGGTTTGGACGAGGGAATCTGCTAAATTAATGCCGACCTGTTTCGAAACGCAGCCGCTCGATGTTGGCAGCAGAAACACGATCTGGCGATGAGCGCTCGGAACGTTCACCTGTGTTTCCCGACGGCGTGAATGTAAAAACTGAACAGTCCAAAGCACGTTTTTGTATTGATAAGATAATTTGATTTGATTTATTGTCACATAATAAAAAAAAAAACAGAAGTCCATATGAAACAAAACAACACAAAACGTGATGGAGTGTGGCGGAAACCTGAAAGGGCTTATCCTTAAAGGGCCCATGACAGGTTGAAATACACATTTAACTAAAATGCAGTTAAGATAAATATATTCAAATTTCTACTAAAATCTTTAGAAATTTAACCCCAGTTTAGCTATATTTTAGGTTTTAAATGTTACTTCCTGGTTGTAAATGATGACATCACACTAGGAAATCACCATAGCAACAACACTGTACACGGGGCCAGAACTCATCTAATGTCACAGATTTTGTTCATTTGACAAATAAAAACACATGTGACACCTTTATTTTGTTGAATTAATGTTTAAAGGGTCAAAAAAGTAGTTTATTTTATGTAAATGATGCATAACCTTTGTCTCCCCAGTGTGATGTCATCAGTTTGTTTACTTCCTGTAATTGTCAACAGATTTTTCAACTTTTCTCCACAAACAGTCACCTGATCGGTGTAAAACTATAATTTGTTTTTACACAAAGTATTAATACACCGAATGAAGTCAAAATTTGAAAATCATAAAAACCCGTCATACGCACTTTAAAGCCACACCCCTTTAATTGATTATATTAATGAGCTCAAATTAAAAGCTGTCTGGTCAGATGATTTACAAATGAAAATCACATGATAAACAGAAAACAGCCCTCACAACCACAAAACAAAACAAAACAAAACATTTTTCCAATGAAAATGTACTGGATTTTGTAAAATTGTATTATTGTTATTATTATTTAATATTATTTTGTATTGAAGTCGGCCTCCAATATGTTGTATCTAGAGCTCTGATTACTGTTTGGATTATACACAACCATTTTAATAATCACAGTTGATACTTATTTAACAATATTTTCTTAAGATTTTTTTTACTCTTTGCTATTGAGGTGTTCATAAAGTTACCACTCATTCCATAATTTTGCTCCACTGAGTCGAAAAGAACATTTCACTGGGATTTTTTGCTTAACGGGAGATGAAGAGTTTGTGCTCGTCTAGTTTCACCTTTATTTTGTTGAATTATTGTTTTAAGGGTTAAAAAAAAGTTGTTTATTTTGGGTAAATTATGCAAAACCTTTGGATGGAGTGAGTCGCCCAGTGTGATGTCATCAGTCTTTTACTTCCTGTAATTTTAAAAAGATTTTTCAACTTTTCTCCACCAGCTACAACTCGATTGGTGTAAAACTAGATTTTTATGTACATTACATATTAATACACCAAATAAAATCAAAATGAGAAAATCGTTAAAACCTGTCAAATGCACTTTAAGGTTAAGGTTAGAAATTAGGGTTCGAATTTGTAATTTATTTATTTAATGGACAGTGTGCAGTTACATTTAAAAGATGGCTGCACCAGATTTAGCAAAAAATGCTCATTTCCATCTGTAGTCCTAGAATATTTGTTAAGTAGTTCCTAAGCCTGAATCATTCTTGATAAATCGTTTGTTGATTATGAATTAAGTCTTTGTTCATGCTTTAATAAGTGTAGTTATTATAAATAGGATCGAGTCTCTTTCAGAAGGAAATGTAAAAAATAGACGTATTTCTGTAAGAGGAGTTACTTTATGGAACAATTTGGAGGAAACATTAAAAGACTCTAAAAGTATTTACACTTTTAAAACAAAATTTAGATCCAACGTAGTAAAAAAATATCAAGAAATCGAAAGAATGAGTGTGTGAGTGCGTTTGTGCAGCTCAGTGACTGTTTGTGTCTGTTTATATTATACATATTTATGGATATTAAAGTGTTATTTGTGCCTGTGTTTATAGATTTCTATTATGTTCATCTGTCGCTCTCTGGCACGTCATACTTTAAGTTATTAGGGTTCGGCAAAATAAGTGTTAAACTTCAGCCTAAACCCTTTCGGTCTGTAAAATGTTTTCTTTCTTTATTCATATGCTTTTTTGTTTGTTTTGTTTTTGTATTTCTATGGACCGAAGAAAAATAAACAAACTAACTAACTAAAGAGTTACCAAAATTTGTTTTAGGGACTTGTAATAAAGTAAAAAAGTCCAGGCAGAATCCATATATAAGTCTCATTAAATGTTTTGAATTTTTAAATTTGCTTTTGGAGTAAAAACTGACTCTAATTCATCCCAGAAAGTGAAAATAAGTGGGTTTTCTTTTCACATCGAACACGTCCAGCAGCTGATGTTTCCTTATATCAGACGTGGATAAAAAGGAATAAATTAATAATAAAAAATAGCATCTGGATAGCGCACACTCAGAAAAGGAAGGCGAAGAAAAGAGAAAAGAAACAAAAAAGCAGCCTACTACACAGTTTGAAATCCCTGACCTGAAAAATAAAAGGTTTACAAATCATTTCAAATAAATCCTGTTGAATTTGATTGATACTCACTTTCATCTTTAATGTTTCCTACAATTAAATGAAATACATCTTTTGCTGCCAGTAGCGAATGTCGATAAACATGTTTCACCTTTTGTATATTTACGTTTCTCCGAGTAAGAATAACTTTGCGTCTCATATAACATTTTCTCGGTTTTATTTGTCTTCAGTTCTGCGTCTGAATGAAAAGACACTCGACACGTTGTCCGTCCCCCGCTCGCCTTCATTCTGTTCGATAATTTCATTCGGTTCGTGGAGATTTTTAGATGAGAGATCAGGAGTTTAACCCTCAACCGCGACGTCACGAGGCAAAAAACGTCTTAAAAGTTCACTGTGATGAGCTTTTATGTTTGCCAGAGATCCAGAAAACACGTGTTCTTCATTAAAAACACACCTGGAGTTGCATTCAGCTGCATTCACGCTGTTTTTAGCAATGTTTATCAGAAAATTCTTGCCCCACTCCAATCGTCAAACACACTTCCTGCTGAACTCCCTCGATCCGGGGTCACTTATGACATTTTCTCGGTTTTATTTGTCTTCAGTTCCGCGTCTGAATGAAAAGACACTCGACACGTTTCCGTCCCCTGCTCGCCTTCATTCTGTTTGTTAATTTCATTCGGTTCGTGGAGATTTTTAGATGAGAGATCAGGAGTTTAACCCTCAACCTACGACGTCACGAGGCAAAAAACGTCTTAAAAGTTCACTGTGATGAGCTTTTATGTTTGCCAGAGATCCAGAAAACACGTGTTCTTCATCAAAAACACACCTGGAGTTGCATTCAGCTGCATTCACGCTGTTTTTAGCAATGTTTATCAGAAAATTCTTGCCCCACGCCGAGCGTCAAACACACTTCCTGCTGAACTCCCTCGATCCGGGACGTACTTCCAGATCATCAACGTCACTTATGACATTTTCTCGGTTTTATTTGTCTACAGTTCCGCGTCTGAATGAAAAGACACTCGACACGTTTCCGTCCCCTGCTCGCCTTCATTCTGTTTGTTAATTTCATTCGGTTCGTGGAGATTTTTAGATGAGAGATCAGGAGTTTAACCCTCAAACTGCGACGTCACGTGGCAAAAAACGTCTTAAAAGTCCACTGTGATGAGCTTTTATGTTTGCCAGAGATCCAGAAAACACGTGTTCTTCATCAAAAACACACCTGGAGCTGCATTCAGCTGCATTCACGCTGTTTTTAGCAATGTTTATCAGAAAATTCTTGCCCCACTCCAATCGTCAAACACACTTCCTGCTGAACTCCCTCGATCCGGGGTCACTTATGACATTTTCTTGGTTTTATTTGTCTTCAGTTCCGCGTCTGAATGAAAAGACACTCGACACGTTTCCGTCCCCTGCTCGTCTTCATTCATGTTCGTTAATTTCATTCGGTTCGTGGAGATTTTTAGATGAGAGATCAGGAGTTTAACCCTCAACCTGCGACGTCACGTGGCAAAAAACATCTTAAAAGTCCACTCTGATGAGCTTTTATGTTTGCCAGAGATCCAGAAAACACACTTCTTCAATTCTTTACGAGGAGTGAGTCCAGTCACCTCCCTCTGTCGCTCGACGGGTCAAACTCAAACAGTGGGGTGCAATCAGGTGATTTTATCCTTGGGCAAGACACTTAACCCACCTCGCCCCCAGTGTCTGCGTGCTCTGGTGTGTGAATGTGAGAGTGAACGGGTGAATGGTTCCTTGATGTAAAGCGCTTTGAGTCTCGAAGGTGGAAAAGCGCTGGATAAATATGTGACCATTTACCGTTATCGTCGTTCAGGGAAAAAAAAAAAAATCTGATTTCTTTTACCTCGGATTAAAGGACACATATTTTGCTTTGACTTTTTTGAGCTTTTAACCCTGTTCTAACAATGTTCTTCATCAAAAACACACCTGGAGTTGCATTCAGCTGCATTCACGCTGTTTTTAGCAATATTTATCTGAAAATTCTTGCCCCACTCCGAGCGTCAAACACACTTCCTGCTGAACTCCCTCGATCCGGGACGTATTTCCAGATCATCGACGTCACTTATCTGAGAATTGGATGAAATCCTCACAGACATTTCTTCCTCTAAACACGATCACTGCTGCTGCCTGATAATAGTGTGTCACACATTCTCTTAAAGATATAATATATCAAAATTATGGATAGCGTTTGGCGCCATTTGCTGGCCGGACACGCTCAGTAAGTGTCATTGCAGACAGCTGAGAAAAACTTGAATTGTTTTATAATGCATTTTCGTTTGTTTGTTTCAAAACATGAGATGGCAAATGTAAGGCACTCAAGGCCAATTTAAAGACCAATAACAAAAGGACAATTTTAGGCCAATTTATACTTTACTCAAAAATTAAATAAGAAACCCCAAATCCCCTCTGTACATTTTTTGTATCTAATATCTTACAAAATGAACCTAGAAATTTAAACCTGGTTGTGTCCATTTTTCAGTTTTAAATGTCCCAAATATGTGGATTTTTGGCTGTTTTTTCCATAGACCGTACATATCAGTGAACCGCGTTAGCATGCTAGCCGCCGCATTCCAAACATGATTAGTCTATGCCACAATAGGCACTCAGATATCCAAATATGGAGTCTGGCTCCACTTTAGCTGCTATATGTTACGGGTCCGGTCTAGGGGGCAGACCCGCACAGAAGAAAACCCTGAATAACCAGGAAAATAAAGAGACACACGCAGTGAGCTTGGTTTCTGTGCAGCCTCGCTTCATTGTCTTTAATTACAAAATAGTCAAAAATAATATATAACTTGGTCTGCACGTAGACCCATTTTACATATTAACTAAATACAAACATCACACAATATTTTACACTAATATTTCACAACAATAGCTACTCAACAATAATATTTAAATGCTTCAAACATGTCCGGGATACCACGTTTATTATTACGCATGGCCTTGAAGTTGCGGAGGGGTGCCGCCATTACAAAACCTCGTAGGTAACTAGAACTTAAAACATCGCATTTACATTGTTTACTTTAATAAAACTACTCTTAAGTTGACCATAAATAACCAAAATAATATACAGTTTTCTTGTATGTATGTATATATGCGTTTTACATAATATTTACCTGAATAACCAGGAAAATAAAGAGACACACGCAGTGAGCTTGGTTTCTGTGCAGCCTCGCTTCATTGTAAAGGAGCGCACGAGATTTCAGCAAGAAGGGCCTGGCCGGGCCTGGGACCTGCAACCGCTCACTACACTGCCCCTCTTGTGGCACACCTCCAAAAACACTTGAGTACCTCAAGATTAGACAAAAGCATTAATGTCACTGTAATTAGTGTAATTTAGTGCATGTTAGCTAGTTTTAAGTACAGGAAAAAATTATCTACTCATAAATCAAAATAAAATGTGACTGCAAATTTTGTGTGCGTCTCACGCTCCCTGTCAACAGAAAAATGGCTCCGGACATTTACAAATATACCTTTACTGTAACTACCACTGAACAAACAATCTCAACAATTTGTTTATGTTTTTTTTTTTTTTTTTACCAATGTCTGTGTCACCTATTAATAAACAGGTAATGGCATGTGATGTACAGGGAGCAGTAAATGGATATACTACTGATATGTATAATGCTGTGGAATGAGTCTATATGGTGTCACGATATATCACCGGGTTAGGAGTTCATTCCCCAGACAGGCACAGCTGGTGGCAAGAAGGCTTCTACAAGCGTGGACAGCTGGTGGTGGCTGGTAGGTGGACTGGAGCGAAGGCTGACCGAGGGAGTCGTAGGTGAACATCTGCGGTGGCTTCCGTTGACGAGTGGACCTCCAGACCTGTAGCTCGTCCTCTTCACCCTCACTGGCATGTTCAGGTAGACCTGCTGGCTCACCGTTGTCCTCTGAATGGTCTATTTCACTCTGGGCATCCTCCGCCGGCTCTGGTATTTCAAGTGCACCATCCTCATCCTGCTGATGTTCTACATTTGACTCTATTTGGCTGACCTACATTCACAAGGGGCCTGTCTTGGATACTTTTTGTTTTGCTCCCTGACTATGTGTTGTCTTATGTCTCTTGCAGGAAATGACATTCGGGGCTCTGTTTGTACAGTTGTGTTTCCTCTTTGTGGCCCAGCAGGTGGAGCTCTTGTGACCTGTTGAGGAACCCTTAACCAGTACTGAACTGGTTCATCTTCCGAGTCTGAAGATGTATTGCTTTTTGTGTCACTGAGTCTCTGGTCTTGTTTTTTCTGTCTTTGAGCTCTTGTTTGATGTGTTTGTCTATTTTTCACAGGTGGAACTGTGGGAGGTAAGTCTACAGGCAAGTCATTGACTAATAAAAGGAGGTTGCGATGAAGTGTCCTGACTTTGTTACTCCGCTTTTCAGGTGTCACTTTGTAAACAGGGCCATCTGCAATCCTCTCTTTTACAACATAGATGGTGTTCTCCCAGTATGATCTCAATTTACCAGGACCCCCTCTCTCTCCCAGGTTACGAACTAACACACGGTCACCTGGTTCAAGGACAGTACCCTTGTTCTGTTTGTCATATGATTTCTTTCCTTTTGCACTTGACTGTTTGCTATTCTCCATGGCTATCTTGTATGCCTCCCTCATCCTTGCAGCCCACTTTTCCGCATAACCTCGAGGAGTGTTGGTATCTTGTTCAGGGTGTAAGTTGAAGATGAGGTCCACAGGCAGTCTGGGATGTCTTCCAAACATTAGGTAGAATGGAGACATACCTGTGGCCTCGTGCCTTGTACAGTTATAGGCGTGAACTGCATGTGCCAGATGATCTCTCCATCTCTCCTTTTCCTTCTCTCCCAGGGTCCTCAGCATCTGGAGAAGAGTACGGTTAAATCTCTCTGCTGGATTACTCTGGGGATGATAGGGAGTTGTGCGTGAATGTCCCACTTTAGTCAACTGCTGCAAGGTTTTGAAGAGGTCATTTTCAAATTCTCTCCCCTGATCATGGTGCAGCTTGTGTGGATAGCCAAACTTGGGAATGAAATCTTCAAAAAGTTTCTCGGCGGCTGTCTTGCCAGATTTGTTTCTAGTGGCGTATGCCTGGGCATATCTGGTAAAATGGTCAACAGCCACCAGGACATACTGATAACCGCCTTTACTGGGTTCCAAATGTAAATAATCAATGGACAGGAGCTCTAGAGGCTGACTAGTGGTAATGCTCCCCATGGGTGCTCTAATGTGGGAGACAGGCTTTTTGGTCTTGATGCAATGACACTTTCTTGTCACATAAGTTTCTACATCTCTTTTCATGTACGGCCAATAAAAGCGGTCCCGGATCAATGTCAGAGTCTTTTCAGTGCCTACATGACTCATGTCATTGTGTAGAAGCTTTAGGGCCGTTTCATGATACAGCTTAGGAGGACAAGCTGTTGTCTCTGATTAGTCTTTCTGAAAAGCAAACTGTCTTGGAGATGTAACCTGTCCCACTCCATAAAGCAGTTTTCGGCTGGAGCACTAACTTGGATTTTAATGACATTAGTTAGTGTGTTGACAGTCTCTTTGAGCTTTACAACTTGGCCTATGACGAGGTCATTTTGTTGTGCTTTTACCAGTTCAGCATGGCTAATGGCTGGTAGTAAGTCAGTTGTCGGGTTTGTCTGAGCTAGGTCCAGGGCTGCTACATAAGCAACATCTTTTGACTCTGCAGCACGACTGCCATCCCAAATAGTATGAATAGTGTCTCTAGACAGTTCTTTTGTACAAGTGTCCACATAACTGTCTATGTCTAGTGGCAGTCTGGACAATGTGTCTGCATCTACGTTGACTTTGCCTGGCCTATACTTTATTTCAAATCGAAATCAGCAAGCTCACCAACCCAGCCGATGGCCAACGGCATTAAGCTTCGCTGTACTCATCACATAGGTTAATGGATTATTGTCTGTGTAAACAGTAAAGTGTGGCGTGATAGTAGAGATAGTCTCTAAACTTTTTCGCAAATGGCCCACTTTAAAGCCAGAAATTCTAATTTACCTGAATGGAGGTGGTAACTTCTTTCAGCAGGTGTCAGTGTTCTTGACCTCGTAGGCAATGACGGCAGCTTCCCACCTTGGCGCTGGTACAGCACGGCGCCAAGTCCTCGCCCGAGGCGCCAGTGTGCAGCACAAAGGGAAGGCTGAAGTCTGGGTAGGCGAGTACAGGTGGACTTGACAGGGTTGAGATGAGCTGATGTAGCGCCTCTCTGGTGTTCTTCAGTCCAGCGCATAGATGTTTTTGATGGCATCTGCATGCTTTGACTTTGTTTTCTTTAACTGGTTGGGCGTAGTGGTGCAATTAATGTCTTTTGCTACTAACAGTTCATACATGGGTCGCAATCTTAGAAAAATCTTGAATATATGTGCGGTAGTAGCTGAGAAACCCGAGCAGTTTACGGACTTCTCCAACAGTGCTTGGTGCTTTGTCTTTGAGGGCTTGAATGGCCTCCAAATCTTTGGGGTCAATACTTAACTCCATCAGCAGAGACTAGCCGGCCCACATCGCGGTCTTCTTTTTAAAGACCTCACATTTGGTCGGCCTGAGCTTCACGCCATGTTGTTGAAGCGCTCTTAAGACACGCCGAGTCCTCAACATGTTCGCCGAATGTCTTGGCATAACAGAGGATGTCATCCAAATACGGAATGCAACACTCGTCCCTCAGTGAGCTCAGCATTTCCTCCATGCTCCTCTGGAAAGTAGCTGGTGCGTTGGACAGCCCGAAGGGGATGCGCACCCACTGCATACCCCCACGGGTGATGAATGCTGTCATGTGTCGCGATCCCTCAGCCACATAGCCCTGATGGTAGGCTTTCCCTGATCTAAAATGGAGAACCAGCTATATCCCCAGTGTATCAATCAAATCTTGGATGCGGGGCAGGGGATGTCTATCTGGGACTGTCTTTTGATTGAGGAGCCTATAGTCTATGCAGAGACGGAGGGTGCCGTCTTTCTTACGCACACAAACCACTGGGGCTGCATAAGGTGACTTGGACTTGACTATCCACTGCTTGGCCAAAAGGTCTTGAATGTATTCTTTAACTTCCCTATAGAGTGGTTTGGGGATAGCAGAGTACGCTTCTTTGGACGGAATGTCATCTTTCAGTGTTATGTTCATTTGAAGACTTGGGATGCAGCCGATGTCATTGTCATTGTGGGAGAAAGCATTTGACTCTTCATAAAGCATTTGTTTCACCACAGCTTGTTGCTCTTCACTTAAATGACCCACATCAACTGGCGGGTGCCACAGTTGAGATGTGGATTCACTGAGTGTCTGTTCATTGTCAACACAGTCAGGCGTACTAGAGTCATTTACTGTGGCATTGGCTGTTTCTTTATGATTTTGTCAATTGACTGAATACTCCCAAGTAGTGTCAAATGGTCTAAAATAATGTCACTTTGTGTGTGATTACCAACTGGGATCTCAACATAAGGTCGCTTGCCTTTGTGTACCTCAACTACTCCATCACCAATGTCAAGTTGCTGCAACTTGGTAGCGGGATCAGTGACTTCAAACAGGCAACCGGGCGCTGAAATCAGTTGACAGGTGACACCTCAGGTGAGTGACTTGACCGGGACGTATGACTACGCCTTTGTCGGCCTACTCTAACCCGAGCATGTTCAAATCTGGATTCATGAGTCTGGATGAAGTTGACAATTGTCTCAGCCTGATCAGCTTGAATCTGCATAGCATCTTTGAGTAGTCTAGAAATGACTGTGACCACTTCCTTTTCTTCTGCCTGCCCCAGAATGAGCTCTTGAATGACGTTGAAGCCTAATATGGGACGGGGGAGTCTGACTCTGCTGACCAGGAATGGTACTCTGATAGTGAGATCTGGGTTGTCATTGTCAGGTAGGTTAAACAATAGCTCGATCCAACCATCATAAGGAACAGATTCACCGTTTACTGCAGTCACATGGAGGGGCTTGTCTCCCAATAACTCACTAAGAGGGCGAACCCTTTGTTGAGGGGCAAAGTCTTTCTCTCCAAACACGATCAACAATGCTGACCTTGTGCACCAGTGTCCAGGAGCACGGACATCGACATAGCCATTTAGGTTGCACTTGAGGAGACATTTCTGTCCTAAGATCTTTGTTACTCTCTTGTGATGCAGACATGACATCAGCAGAATGGCAAGCAGCACTATCATTAGTTGAGTGTGAGTCATTTTCATTCAGTCCTGTTGGTGAGTATTGCTGTGGCCTTGGTTTGTAACCTTTGGTTCTTTTCAAACATCCAACTGCCCTGT
>CM033634.1:4110806-4204445 GCA_019453435.1 Rhinogobius similis | reverse complement strand
GGCCCTTTAAAATAATCAAAAACACAGAATTTAGATGAATGCAGCCGGGCACTGCAACTTTACATAAATCACATCATGTTACTTTACATAAATTACATAATAAATCAGTTCAAACCATTTATCCAATACTTTCACGGCAAAAAATGTAAATCCAGCCTTGAATTTATCATTTTGATCTGAATTTGAGTCGTTTTTAGTCGACGAGATGGAATTGCTGATGTGATGCAGAATATTTCACTGGTTTCAAGGTGTTTCTGACGGATCCTGCGATAATTTAGCCTAGAATAAGTTAAAAAAACAATCTGTAAAATGGTCTTAACCCAATGGCAGATGATTTGGACGTAATATCCCGAAGCAAGTTAGAAAAAATAATCTACTTCTATTAAAGGAACCGTCTTGACTAATTGTTTGTGACTAAAATTGTTTGTCTAGGTGAAACTGGGCAGGGCCAACTATTAAACTAACAAAGACAGGCCAATTATCAAGTCTCAGGTGACAAACAAACAATTTACCAAACAAAGACAGGAGTTCAGTGACTCCTCCCTGGGGGCAGGACTCTCACTACTTAGAGGAGCATATAAGCCTGAGTTCCCAGACCAGCTCTCTGATTGACAATGACTTTTGGGTAAAAGTCGAAACGTCTCGATCTTCAAACGGCGTCCGGATGACAACCCCTCAAACCCTTTCTACGGTTTTCTCTCTCATGTTAATGTTCCAGAGCTGTGTGGACGTTGTGTTTTACAGTGCAGCCTCCACTCGCTCTGGTCTGAGCTCTGGACCTCAGACGGACTCAGACAGACTCAGACCGAGCCAAGACCAACAGGCCCGAGAGGGGGGGGGAGAGAGGAAAGAAAGGGGGAGAGAGGAGGAGAGGAGGTGTCCTGGGCCAGCAGCAAAGTGAGCAAAGAGGGGGGAGAGAGGGGAGAGAGGGGAGAGGAGGTGTCCTGGGCCAGCAGCAAAGTGTGGGTCTGAGGGGGGAGAGAGGGGAAGAGGAGGGGAGAGAGGAGGAGAGGAGGTGTCCCGGGCCAGCAGCAAAGTGAGCAAAGAGGGGGGAGAGAGGGGAGAGAGGGGAGAGGAGGTGTCCTGGGCCAGCAGCAAAGTGTGTGGGTCTGAGGGGGGAGAGAGGGGAAGAGGAGGGGAGAGAGGAGGAGAGGAGGTGTCCCGGGCCAGCAGCAAAGTGAGCAAAGAGGGGGGAGAGAGAGGAGAGGAGGTATCCTGGGCCAGCAGCAAAGTGTGGGTCTGAGGGGGGAGAGAGGGGAAGAGGAGGGGAGAGAGGAGGAGAGGAGGTGTCCCGGGCCAGCAGCAAAGTGTGGGTCTGAGGGGGGAGAGAGGGGAAGAGGAGGGGAGAGAGGAGGAGAGGAGGTGTCCCGGGCCAGCAGCAAAGTGAGCAAAGAGGGGGGAGAGAGGGGAGAGGAGGTGTCCTGGGCCAGCAGCAAAGAGGGGTTCTGAGGGGGGAGAGAGGTGAAGAGGAGGGGAGAGAGGGGGGGGGGGGGGTGTCCCGGGCCAGCAGCAAAGTGAGCAATGAGGGGGTCTGAGGTCCAGAGAGGGGGAGTCCTAGGCCAGCAGCTAAGGGGGTGAAGTGTAAGTGTACAGGGGGGAGAGAGGGGGAGGGCGGGGGGAGTCTTGTTCCTCAGGTTTACTTTGGAGCAGATCGTACAGTTTCAAAGTGTCTCACGTCGTGATGTTTCCAGGTTCTTGGTGTTGAACTTTGAACAAAACACATTTTACATTTTGCTTTTTGCAGCGGAAAGTACCAAAGTACAAAAGTAAAAGTACTGCACTAAGTTAAAAAAAAAGTATCCGTACTTTACTTAAGTTGTTTTTACAGTGGATACTTTTACTTCACTACATTTGAGACCAAGTATCTGTACTTTTTACTCCACTACATGTTTAATTGGACTGAAAAGTAGAAGTACTTTCTGTTTGAGTTACTCTGAGCTCATGACGTTCTGCTTCAGGTTTTGAGTTCAAGCTCAACAAAAATATACACATTAAATACACAAATTAAGTCGAATTCACCTTTATTTGGCCAAAATTAAGCACAATTCTTAACCAAAATTACATTTAACACGTAAAACTGGACTCATAATCTGCATGAAATACATTTTTAAACAAGTACTTCACGTCACGTTTTTAATCGCTTTTTTGTCATGTTTTTGACGCTTTCAGTCACATTTTTGTTGTATTTAGTCAAATTTTTGCAGTTTGTAGTCATTCTTAGTTGCGTTTTTGTCACTTTGTGTCACGTTTTTGGTGTTTTCAGTTGAGTTTTTGACGTTTTTGTCGCACTTTTATCGACGCACAGCACTCACTTTGTCCAGACCAGAAAAGTGATATTTCCAGCTCATAATAATCTAACATTATCCAAAGCCAATGCATTACATTTTTAGTCACGTTTTTAATTGCGTTTTTGTCATGCATGTAGTCATTCTTAGTCGCGTTTTTGCCGCTTTCAATCGCATTTTTGCCCCATTTAGTCCCATTTTGCCGTCTGCAATCATTTTTAGTTGGGTTTTTGTCACTTTCAGTCACGTTTTTTGTTGCTTTTAGTCGACGTTTTTGTGTTTTTGTCGCTCATCAGCCACAGCTGTTTCCTGTTTATCGATGCATGACGCTCGCTTTGTCAAAACCAAAAAAATGATATTTCCAGGTCCTAATGATCTAACATTTTAGTCACATGTTTAATCACAGTTTTTGATGCTTTCAGTCGCGTTTTTGTTACATTTAGTCACATTTTTGCAGTTTGTAGTCATTCTTAGTTGCCTTTTTGTCACTTTGTGTCACGTTTTGTTGCTTTTAGTTGTTCTTAGTCACGTTTTTGGCGTTTTCAGTCGAGTTTTTGTCATGTTTTTGCTGCATGTAGTTGTTCTTAGTTGCGTTTTTGCTACTTTCAATCGCATTTTTGCCCCATTTAGTCACATTTTTGCAGTCTACGATCATTTTTAGTTGCGTTTTAGTTGTTTTTAGTCGTTCTTAGTCACGATTTTGCTGTTTTTAGTCAAGTTTTTAGTTGTGTTTTTGTCGCTCATCAGCCACAGCTGTTTCCTGTTTATCGATGCACGACACTCGCTTTGTCAAAACCAAAAAAATGATATTCCAGGTCATAATGATGTAATATTTTGGTCACGTTTTTAATCGCATTTTTGTCGTGTTTTTGATTCTTTCAGTCGCATTTTTGTTGCATTTAGTCACATATTTTCTGTTTGTAGACACGTTTTTGACGTTTTTAGTTGCGAGGATAAAATGCGCCGTAGAGTCTTTGCAGAAAAGGGAAATAAATGCAGAAAAAGCTGAGGGCAAACAGGAAGTAGTTTCATAGCCACAAACTTGGAATCACAAAACTACATCGGCCTCTGGATTCAAAAGTAAAACCGCAGGCCGCCGTTAACAGAACCGACCCGAGGAAACACGAGTCCACATCAGGTCGAGGAGAGAAAAAAGTGTGCAGCGAGTGTCCAGAGCGTGAGACGAGGGGGTCCGGGCTCAGACTCAGCCCCAGGGGAGGAGCTGGAGCAGGGGTCGCTCGGAGAGGCACGGCCCGGAGCAGAACGGAGCCCGGAGCAGAACGTGTCCACTGAGGGTTTGGGCCGGCGTTTAGTCTTTTTGGTGTTTTTAGTTGAGTTTTTGACGTTTTTAGTCACATTTTTAATTGCTTTTTTGTCATGTTTTTGCTGCATATAGTCGTTCTTAGTCGCATTTTTGCCCCATTTAGTCACATTTTTGCCCCATTTAGTCACATTTTTGCCGTCTGCAATCGTTTTTAGTTGCATTTTTGTCACTTTGAGTCACGTTTTTGTTGCTTTTAGTCATTCTTAGTCACGTTTTTAGTTGCGTTTTTGTCGCTCATCAGCCACAGCTTTGTCAAAACCAAAAAAATGATATTCCAGGTCATAATGATGTAACATTTTGGTCACGTTTTTAATCACATTTTTGTCGCGTTTTTGATCATAGTCATGTTTTTAGTTGCGGGAATAAAACACACCATAGAGTCTTTGCTGAGAAAGGAAATAAATGCAGAAAAAGCTGAGGGCAAACAGGAAGTAGTTTCAGAATGGAGCCCGGATTAAACGTGTCCGCTGAGGGTTTGGGCCGGCGTTTAGTCGACTCAGACGGAATTACAGCGAGTCCCAGAGTAAAGACGGAGGAGCCGGAGAGATAATTAATGGTCTGTACCGTGTTATTTAACGTTCGGAGTCCACAGGGTCTGGAGGACGAGTTAACGCTTTCACAGAAACGTCAAAGTCTGTGAACTGGACAAAGGTTTTCAGTGGGAATGTGTGTCTGGATACGCCGTTTCTTCAGTTTCTCTGACGGGATCTGGTAAGTCATTGTCTAAAACACTGGGGGTCACGAGATGATTTCAAGATAAAATTTTAATGAATATGACACTATATTTGCTCTATTTCTTATTTAAAAACAGTATTTTTTAGTAAAATAGGGTCTAACATGACAATAAACTGTTCAAATAACCAATATTTAACCTGATTTAACACCCTTTGACGACTGAAATGATTCCTACGTTTATTTCTATCTCGCTTTGGGGTCCTGAGTCGGTTGCATTTTGGCTATTTTGGGGGTCCCAGCCAGAAAAGTTTGGGAACCCCTGATCTAAAACACTGGATTTTAATTAATATGACATTGCATTTGCTCTCTCTCTCTCTCTGTTTATGTATTTGAATTATTAAAACAGTATCTTTTACAGAAATAGGGTCCAATAAGACAATAAACTATTCAAATAACAGATACTGAACCTGATTTAACACTTACAATTATTGCTGCTGTCATTTTCATGTTCGTTTTGGGGTCCCGGGTCGGTTGCGTGGCTATTTGGGGTCCTGAACAGAAAAGTTTGAGAGCCCCTGATCTAAAACACTGCCTGTACAAAAAAAAAAAAAAATCGTCACAGAAAAAAGGTGACACGCTCTAATATTTCACAGCACACGTTTTGATTTGGTGTTTTCAGTTGAGTTTTTGACGTTTTTGTGTTTTTGTCGCTCATTACATCAGCTGTTTCCTGTTTATCGACGCACGGCACTCACTTTGTCCAGACCAGAAAAGTGATATTTTCAGGTCATAATTATCTAACATTATCCAAAGCCAATGCATTACATTTTTAGTCACGTTTTTATTTGCGTTTTTGTCATGTTTTTCCTGCATGTAGTCGTTCTTAGTCGTGTTTTTGCTACTTTCAGTCGCATTTTTGCCCCATTTAGTCACATTTTTGCCGCCTGCAATCGTTTTTAGTTGCGTTTTTGTCACTTTGAGTCACGTTTTTGTTGCTTTTCGTCAAGTTTTTGACGTTTTTAACATTTTTAGTTGCGTTTTTGTCGCTCATCAGCCTCAGCTATTTCCTGTTTCTCGATGCATGACGCTCGCTTTGTCAAAACCAAAAAAAAAGATATTTCCAGGTCATAATGATCTAACATTTTAATCACGTTTTTAATCGCATTTTTGTTGTGTTTTTGATTCTTAAACCAATATTTAACCTGATTTAACACGTACAATTACTGCTGCTGTCGTTTTCATCTCGCTTTGGGGTCCCGAGTTGGTTGCGTGGCTATTTTGGGTCCTGAACAGAAAAGTTTGAGAGCCCCTGATCTAAAATCTGCATGTACAAAATAAATAAATAAAAAATCGTCACAGAAAAAAGGTCACACGCTCTATTATTCTCTTCTCAAACACACTGACATCTTTTCCATGACCACAGGATTTGTCTTTCCACATTGCCACTCACTGCATCAGTTTGGTTTAAGTACAGTGTTGCTGCTGAAAGACAATGATCCAACAGGAGGAGGCACCTGCTTAATTGAATCCAAGAGGTGACTTTTGTCGTTTGAATGAACAGGTCTTAATTAGGGCTGTATAATTTTTTTTTTTTTTTCCAAGGGAGTCCTGGCCCAGACGGCAGCACAGATCAGTCATAACATCAACACACATTTAGACAATCGCATAAAATATTCCCTAAAAACAGTTACAAACCACAGATCTCTTTTCGAACATAGATTTAACGGTAACACTTTATAATAACTACACTTTTTAAAGCATGAACAAAGACTTAATTCATAAGATTAAGAATGATTCAGACTTAGTAACTGTTTAACAAATATTCTAACCCTAATTTCTAACCTTAACCTTAATTAAGTGGTTACTAATCCTGTATCATGTTTAATAAACTATACATTCATTACTAATTAAGTCTTTGTTAGTGCTTTATTAAGGCAAAATAAGATGTAGTTATTATAAAGTGGGACCGATTTAACCTGATCTGTTGAAATCAGCTGTTCTTTTAGTCTCTGGACCAGATTTCCAGATTTGATCTTGTTTGGAAGGATTTAGTTTAAGATTTGGGAGTGAATTATGAGTTTGAGTTTAATGAATGAATCCAATTGCAGATTTAAAGTCCAAACAAAAGGTATTTAATTTAACAAAAAATCACAAAGAACATAGAACAAAAATGGTCTTCACAAAATAAAGTCGCTCCAGGACACTGCTTCAGGGAAAATCTCCACCTGAGGGGAAAAAGATACTCGGATCAAAAACAAGTCTAGGAAGACGTACAGACTGGTGCAAGAAGAGTTTCACTACCACTGGTGTAAACAGACAAACTGGGGCTGGTGTAGAGGAGAGCTGGGGTTTAAATCCCCCACTGATGAGGGACAGGTGGACACCAGCAACAGCACCTGCAACTAAACCCAAAACCACGAGGGGAGGGGAAAAGGAGAACAAGAGGAAGAGGGAGGAGCAGATCCCAGCTGCTCATGACAGACAAGTTGAACGACTCATTTAACTAAAATGCAGTTAAGATAAATATATTTCAATTTCTACTAAACTCTTTGCGCATTTTACCCCAGTTTAGCCGTTCTTTTAGGTTTTTAATCGTACTTCCTGGTTGTAAAGTATGACATCATGCTAGGAAATCACCATAGCAACCACACTGTACACTGGGCCATAACTCATCTAATGTCACAGATTTTGTTCATTTGACAAAGAGAAACACACGTGAACAACTTTATTTTGTTGAATCGATGTTTAAACGGTCAAAAAAGTAGTTTCTTTTGTGTAAATTATGCATAACCTTTGTCTCCTCAGTGTGATGTCATCAGTTTGTTTACTTCCTGTCATTTTCAACAGATTATTTCAAACCTTTCAAACCAGGCAATTGTCTGTGAATGATGTGAATCTGAGTTGTAAACTGTATGCAGGTTTGAAATAAAACGACATATTACACATTGTTTCTGCATAAACTCTTGTGCTTTTCTAATCTTCTCTGGGTCACGATCATTAAAAGATACCGAAAAGTCGACGAATCCATCCGCAGGCCACGTCTCCAGTCGGCCACGTGTTCCTTTTGTCGGCTGCACCTTTAATAGAAATACTTTAACACATTTTTGCAAGTGTAAAAATACCCATTACGTTCAGAAGCCGGCTCTTAAATCAGTGTCCACTTTGGGAATATGGCGTTGACTTACACTTGCCCCGCTCGCTTTAACTGCCTTTTCAGGTCCGCGGTGGTTAAATTACACCCCGGGCGAGCCGTAAATGACTCCGCTCTGTTTGCTTTGGACTTCTGTCGGATTATTGCGCCGCTTTACGAGTGCGTTTCTCATTTCGTCTCCGACAGAGAGCGGCCGGGGCCTCGGTCCGGGCTCCCGAGCACCGGCGACGGGGACAGGAGTCAAAGAGACGAAACAGAGGAGCCGTGACGGATGGTGGAGCCGCCGCGGAAAACGTTGTAAATCAGAGCGGTCAGCGGGCATATTTTCCGCGGCGAGGGAGAATTTATATGTTTAATTAGCGAGCCAGGTGCGTCGTTAGCGCGAGATGAACGGGACGGAGGCAGCGAGGACAAGGGGAGGACGGCGGAGTTCAAACCAGAGCTCTGGACGAGGTCTGAGGACGCTTCACCTGAACGGCACTTTGTTCTAATCGGATGGTGCCGTTTTAAGAGAATGAGGTAAAGACTGTGGGGAAAGAAACAAAGAACAAAAGTAAAAGTAAATTTTTTAGGTATCGGTGCTTTACTTAAGTACATTTTACAGTAGATACTTTTTACTTTTACTTCATACATTGCAGAGCGTGTGTTTCTGCACTTTTTGAACTGGACTGAAAAGTAAAAGTAGATTATCTTAAGGTTTTAGAGCTGCTGAAAAAGTTGAGGGGTTTATTATTTTTAGCACATTTAGAGAGACATCTTGCATCTGTTTTTTTTTTTCTTTTTCTTTTCTACAAAATAAAAAGCCTCTAAAGAGAAAAATAACCTGGAAAAGTTTCCCATAACGACCAAAACTCAATGAATCAATTACAATTTGATGCTTTAATATTTCTCCAAACCAAAAATAATTACTTATTCTTAAAGTGCATTTTTAAAGGAGCACTTTATTACTTTTACTTGAGTAGATTTTAAAATGTGATACTTTTACTTTTACTTGAGTATTTTTTTGCTGCTGTATCTGTAATTTTACTTGAGAAACAAAACTGAGTACTTCATGCACCGCGTGTGCAGAGTGGTCTTTTCTGAGCTTTTCACATGTTACTTACTAAAAATGATACAATTTAAACATCTGAGACAAATTTGAACCTCGTAGTTTCAGTTTTTTTGTTTCTTGGTCCATTTGCGCTCTCGATATTTAGGCTTTCATGTGGAAACTCCAAACATGTCCAATCTGCTCCTAAAGATGTTTGATTCTTCCATTGAATCCACTTCATCCATAGATTTCTCTGGGACATTGGAACTTCAAAGACCGTTTTCTTAAAATGCATTTTTGTCCCTCGAGACATAAAGATCAGCCTTAAAGTAGATCCTACACCAAACTGTACAATCTGGACTCAACAAGGTTTTGACACAACGTGCAGAAACTTTTGACGAAAAGTGAAAAACACACAACTAAAAGCCGCATAATTGCAACTAAAAGTGACAAAAATGAAACTAAAAGTGGCAAAAACACGACTTAAAGCAACGTAAACACGACTATAAGTGACTAAAAGTGCATTTTTCTCCCAGAGACATAAAGATCAGCCTCAAAGCAGCTCCTGCACCAAACTGTACAATCTGTGCCCTGGAACAGGAAAACTTATCAGAAAGCGTGTTTTATTTGCAGTTTAATTCTATTTCCGTGTGTTCTGGTCTGGTTTTTGCTGCTCTCAGGTGGGTTTGATGGCTTTAACACCTGCGTGACGTCATCTTAATAATCCACAGTTTTATTTCTGCCGTCGAAGAAATATCTTAGGTCATCATAAGATATCAAAGTACAAGCTCCTTTGCTCAAAAGTATTGTTTCTTTTCACAAATAAAATAGAAACCGTGATTCTTTCTTTGCTCCATTTGCAAATTTCCATTTCCAACATGGAAGAAATAACTGTTTTAACGCTTTTATTTTGGAAGTTTTTGGATTATGACAGAAATAAAAGGCATATTTAAAAGGAAAAAGTACCTGCAATTCTGTTAAATCTCCAAAATATTGCGAGAATGATTTGGATAAACTATTTTTACATCTATTATTACATCCTTTTGAGTACGGGACGATATTGAAGTGTTATGTCACGATTATCACGACCAAAATAATTGCGATTAACAATAATATCACGACAGTTTTGCTGACAGTTTGAAAATGTGACATAAAAAGACATAACTCTCTCACTATAAATAACTTCTGACACATTTGTCCTTTATTGTAAGTGAAAACAAAAACAATCTAGAGGAGAACATAAAGGGCAAGTAGCTTTTTTTTTCTGCACAATCTGGTGACAAAATGGCGATTATCTTTGTTGGCGATTATCACAATTAAATAAAATGTAGCACAAACGATTATTGTCTTCCCTTTTTATCCCGACAAACGATATTATTGTTTATTCACCTTATTCCAGAAGTTGCCGTACGCGCCGCCGCCGCCGTCTTGTTTCCGTTGTAGTTCACATGGAGCAGACGAGCTCAACAGAAAATAAGTTCTACTCGACTAAAAAGACGTTTTCAGGAAATCGTTGCGTTGTGACTTGTTGTTGCTCGTGTTCATTAAACATTTTACACAAATCAATCTACTTTATGTTACATTTTAGCGTCAGACTTTTCCCTCGTTCGTCATTAGCTTTAACGGAGTTCTCGTCAAACAGAAGTGCGTTTACAACAAAAGTGCAAAAAACGGCAAAAGTGGGCGGGGCAGAATAAGGTAAATTATCTTTGTCTGCAGTTTCCACTCGATGCCATTCAATCCTCCAACCTTTATTCAACTCCAGATAAACAAACACTTGACCCTGTGTCTGTAAAAGTTCCACAGTGGCCCTTTTAAACAAAAACGATCTAGAGGAGAACATAAAGGGTAAGTTACTTTTTTTCTGCACAAACTGGAGACAAAATGGCGATTATCTTTGTTGGCGATGATCATGATTAAATAAAATGTAGCACAGACGATTACAGCTGATGAAAAAGCTGAGGGGTTTATTATTTTTAGCACATTTAGGGAGACATCTTGCGTCTTGTTTTTTTTTTTCTTTTCTTTTCTGCAAAACAAAAAGCCTCTAAAGAGAAAAATAACCTGGAAAAGTTTCCCATAACGACCAAAACTCAATGAATCAATTACAATCTGATGCTTTAATTGTTCTCCAAAGAAAAAATAATTACTTTTACGCTAAAGTGTATTTTTAAAGGAGCTCTTTAATACTTTTACTTGAGTAGATTTTAAAATGTGATACTTTATTTTGCTGCTGTAGTTGTACTTTTACTTACAAAATGGAGTACTTCATGCACCGCTGGGTAAAGATGAAATTAAACAAAATGTAGCACAAACGATTATTGTCTTCCCTTTTTATCACGACAAACGATATTATTGTTTATTATCTTTGTCTGCAGTTTCCACTCGATGCCATTCCATCCTCCAACCTTTATTCAACTCCAGATGAACAAACCCTTGACCCTGTGTCCGTAAAAGTTCCACAGTGGCCCTTTTAAACAAAAACGATCTAGAAGAGAACATAAAGGGTACGTTTTTGTCTGCACAATCTGGAGACAAAATGGCGATTATCTTTGTTGGCGATTAAACTAAATGTAGCACAAACGATTATTGTCTTCCCTTTTTATCACGATATTATTGTTTATTGTCCCATTCTGTACTTTTGAACGCTGAAACTCTTTTTTTCTGCACAAACTGGAGACAAAATGGCGATCTTTGTTGACAATTAAACAAAATGTAGATTATTGTCTTCCCTTTTTATCACGACAAACGATATTATTGTTTATTGTCTTTGTCTGCCGTTTCCACTCAATGCCATTCAATCCTCCAGCCTTTATTCAACTCCAGATAAACAAACACTTGACCCTGTGTCTGTAAAAGTTCCACAGTGGCCCTTTTAAACAAAAACGATCTAGAGGAGAACATAAAGGGTAAGTTTGATTTGATTTGATTTATTTTCACATAATCAAAAAAAACAGAAGTCCATATGAAACAAAACAACACAAAACGTGATGGAGTGTGACAGAAACCTGAAAGGGCTTATCCTTAAAGCCACACACCTTTAATTGATTATTTTAACATTATTATTTTAAGTTGCTTTTTTTCTGCACAAATTGGCGATTATCATGATTAAACAAAATGTAGCACAAACGATTATTGTCTTCCCTTTTTATCAGGACAAACGATATTATTGTTTATTGTCTTTGTCTGCAGTTTCCACTCGATGCCATTCAATCCTCCAAACTTTATTCAACCCCAGATCAACAAACCCTTGACCCTGTGTCCGTAAAAGTTCCACAGTGGCCCTTTTGTCCGTTCTTGTGGCGTCAACAGTCCCGACAAAGCCTTCGCCGGCTCCTCTGTCGAGCTGAAGTTTTAATTACCTGAGCAGACTCGTCTCTCTCGCTCCCTCGCTCCTCATCCATCTCTGGCGGTGACATTTCTTTATTTTCTTTGCATTATTTTTCTAATTTCTTTTTTGTGGACGAGGCCCGCAGCGCTCGCCGCATTCCTGACACTTTTGTTAATAAATCAGAGCGGAGTAAATGAAAACGGCATCCAGGCATATCCGAAATGATTGTGCTCTTTGTCATGCTAATAAAGTGCGACTCTGGCACATTAGCCGCGGTGTGATTACGCCGCCGCCTCCTTCACCTCTCCTTTATGTAAATATGAACACGGCGGTCCGTTTATCACGCGCCGGATCAGGTACAAGTGGACGGGCCGTTAGCGGCGTTTGACTGAGGGAGAGCGCCGCGGCTCGCTCTCGTTTCGATCGACAGAATGGAATCGTCGAAGAAAGTCTGTGAATAAAAGCGTTGTCAATTCAGAACGGAGGCAAAAGTGAAGTGTAACATGATGTGATTTCACTGAGAAACTGGGATTAACCTCAGAATATCACAAAATATGACAAATGTAGATGATTTTGTCAAAGTGTGAGCCTCAGACACATGTGAGTGACATCAGAGCTGCTTTAAACACATTTATTATTATATTTTACATCATGTTTTAGGAAATTATCATCAAAATACTGTAAAATTGAACGAAAAATTGTGATACATCAGCCAAAAATTGTCATAAAATGTAATGATAGTGACATATTATTAAATCAAAATGTAAATAAAAGTATTATTTTAAACATTTTCATCAATATTGTAGAAAGGGTTTCAGGGGTCGTCATCCGGACGCTGTTTGAAGATCGAGACGTTTCGACTTTTATCCAAAAGTCATTGTCAATCTGAGAGCTGGTCTGGGAACTCGGGCTTATATGCTCCTCTAAGTAGTGAGAGTCCTGCCCACAGGGAGGAGTCACTGAACGCCTGTCTTTGTTTGGAAAATAGTTTGTCACCTGAAACTCGATAATTGGTCTGCCTTTGTTAGTTTCACCTGTGGCTAAGGTCTATTATTGTCTTAGATCTATTGTTCTATTGATAGCTGGCTGTTGCTAGCTCTAAGACAAAGTTAAAAAAATGCAGCTAAAAGAGAAAAAATGTGACTGAAAGCGTCAAAAACAATAACAAAATGCTACTAAAAGTGACAAAAACAGTCTAAACAGTCGCAACTAAAAGTGACAAAACTGTGACTGAAAGTGTCAAAAACAATATTAAAAGTAACAAAATGCTACAAAAAGCAACAAAAACAGTCCAAAAAACACATGATATCTTAGTTTAGCGTGTCGTTTCATACATGGCCGTGTTTTCAGTGCGACGCTCTCACAAACTTTCCCGTTGAGCACATTCGCTCCGTCAAACACTGGCTCCGTCAAACATGGACCTAAACCCTCTAAATGGCGTGTGTACATTTAAAAGCCTCGTCCGTATCATCAGTATTCATCCTCCTCTCTTGTCATTATCCTCTCTCAGCCTCTCCGTTTTAAAAGCACCGCGACTTACCGCTGTTTACACGGTTTCGGCTGAATACATTTGCGAGGTCGCTTTTTCAAACGGCCCCGGCGCTCGCTCCCGGTGGCTCCGGCGCGCGCCGACGCTGGAGGGTAATTTGGCTCCGCACGAACCGGCGGCTGCAGAGTGTCATTACCGCGGGACATTTGCATGGGTTTGTGTCGCCGCTTTCCATTTTTAGAGTCGGTTTTTGTGCGTCTGTTTGTGGACGTGACCTCGGACTCTGACTGCGGCGTGGAGATGAGAGCGGGGAAAGTCTGCTGGTTTTTGATTTGACTTTTCACATTTTACACCGTGATGTTACAGTAGAAGTTTACCTGGAGTTTAGGGCTCCACAAATAATCCAAATCAAATCAAAATCGCAAAAAAATCCTGTTTTATTCTGCATAAAACGCTGTAGTTTAGATTTGTTAAAACATGTTCTAAACCGTGCAACTTAATGTGTCAAAAACATGATTAAAAGTGACAAAAATGTGATCGTGGATGAAATGTGAAGAGCCAAAACCCAACAAAAAAAACATCAAAGCGACAAAAAACATGACTGAAAACACCAAAAACAATACTTTAAGTGACAAAAATATGACAAAAAGTTATAAAAAGGTGACCAAAAGTGATGAAAACACGACAAAGTGACAAAAACATGTCTGAAAGTGTAAAAAACAATACTAAAAGTAACAAAACCCTAATAAAAGTGAAAAAGCAACAAAAACATTCCAAAAAACACATGATTCTGTATTTAGTTTCACCAACGCTGCTGAAAGTTACAAAGATTAAAAGTGACAAAAACGCAACTAAAAGCGACAAAAATGTGTCAAAAATTTAAAAAATGTGACCATAAGTGATGAAAACACGAGAAAATATTTGACTGCGGCGTGGAGACGAGAGCGGGGAACGTCTGCTGGTTTTTGATTTGACTTTTCACATTTTAAACTGTGATGTACAGTAGAAGTTTACCTGGAGTTTAGCGCTGCACAAATAAACAAAATCTAATCAAAATCACAATTTGATTTGAAAGAATCATCAATCAATCTGCATAAAACGCTGTAGTTTAAACCGTGCAATTTAATGTGTCAAAAACAGGATTAAAAGTGAAAAAAGTGACAAAAATGTGATTGTTGATGAAATGTGACGTGCCAAAACCCAATGAAAAGCATCAAAGAGACAAAAACATGACTGAAAGCACCAAAAACAATGACAAAAATATGACAAAAAGTTATACAAATGTGACCACAAGTGATGAAAACATGAGAAAGTGACAAAAACATGACTAAAAGTAACAAAATGCTACTAGAAGTGTGTGAAAAAGCAACAAAAAAATTCCAAAAAACAAATGATTCAACACATGATATATTAGTTTTTTGGACGTTACAGAAAGAGACAAACTACTGAAAGTCACAAAAACAGAACTAAAAGCAACAAAATGTGACAAAAAACTATAAAAATGTGACCACAAATGATGAAAACTTGAGAAAGTGAAAAAAAACATTGTCAGACACGTTGTCGTTGTCAAAATTCACAAACAGGAACTTGCTTCGGTGTAAAGTGCAACATAAAACAATGAATAAAATATAATAAAATATATAAAAGAGGCATGCACGCCGTGTTTGTTGTGTTTGTTGTTATCAAATCAAATCAATTTATTTTTATAATGCCCAAAATCACAACAACAGTTGCCTCGATGGGCCACAGGTAAAAGCAGTTCAGATAACTGTCCCAGAATGCCCCTGTCCTTTGACCCTCCTTCGCGGCGAGGAAAAACTACAAAAAACCCCATGAACCACAGTGAAGGAGAGATCCTACTCCCACGGACGGACAGGCTGCAGATGAACTAGGACTGACATCCACTTGGACTGTGGAGCCAGAACCACTCAAGAGGGAGGTGGCTTTAAAGAGTTCCTCCAGGAGGACGAGGAGCAGTCCACCCAGTGTAGAGAGATCCTCCAGCATTGGAACAGTTCATCTAAGTAGATGCAGTTGGTCCAGGCAGACGAGGTGTGGCTAATCCAGCTGTCCAGGTGGGTGGCGCATAGATCGTCCAGTGTAGAGATCGATCCTCCAGACAGATATGTTTGTTGTTGTGTCCGTGTTTGTTGTTCATGAGGACATCTGTTCTTGGCCTGGAGCAGAGTGTGGCGTCTGCTGCCGGGGCCACAGGGGGAGACCGGGGCCCCGAGCCACACAAACACCAGAGCGGGGCCCCGAGCCACACAAACACCAGAGCGGGGCCAGAGCGGGGCCAGAGCGGGGCCCTCACACAAACACAGGAGGCGGGGCCAGAGCGGGGCCCTCACACAAACACAGGAGGCGGGGCCAGAGCGGGGCCCTCAAACACAACAACCACAGAGACACTTCAGCGACGACTCGTTAGGACAGAGTCAGTGTGAACAGAGAACGACCAGAGACAGAGAGAGAGGGGCGCAGGGGCACCACAACCAGGACTAAACCAGGACTAAACCTGGACGAAACCAGGACTAAAGAAGGGTCTAAAGAAGGGTCTAAAGAAGGGTCTAAAGCGAATCTCAATCCTGTCTAAAGCAAGTCTAAAACATGTCTAAACCTGGTCTAAACCAGGTCTAAAACATGTCTAAACTTGGACTAAATCCGGTCTAAAGCAGATCTAAACCAGGTCTAAAACATGTCTAAACTTGGACTAAATCCGGTCTAAATTTGAAGTTTGAAGCCAATCTAGTTTACTTAAAAACATATAAGAAATCCAAACTCCCCTCTGTACATTTTTGTAACTAATGTGTTGAACCAAGTAATTTAAACCTGGTTCTGTTCATTTTCCAGATTTAAATGTCCCAAATATGTGGATTTTTGGTCATTTTTTCACATAAAATGCCTTATTTCTCCATGAAAACATGACATGATGAAAAACTTGTAACACATTTTTTCTTACATTTATGTGACTAAACTACAGGACAAGTTTACAATGGACATCTTTAAATTTCAGACTTTTCACCTTAAACAGAGTGTCCAGTATCCGGAGTAAACGCGCTCCCGTCCAGACTCCGCTCCCGTTCAGACTCTGCTCCCGTTCAGACTCCGCTCCCGTTCGGACTCCGCTCCCGTTCAGACTCCGCTCCCGTTCAGACTCCGCTCCCGTTCAGACTCCGCTCCCGTTCGGACTCCGCTCCCGTTCGGACTCCGCTCCCGTTCAGACTCCGCTCCCGTTCAGACTCCGCTCCCGTTCAGACTCCGCTCCCGTTCAGGCTCTCCTCCCGTTCAGGCTCTCCTCCCGTTCAGACTCCGCTCCCGTTCAGGCTCTCCTCCCGTTCGGACTCTGCTCCCGTTCGGACTCTGCTCCCCTTCAGACTCTCCTCCCGTTCAGACTCTGCTCCCGTCAGGCTCGGCTCACTGTACGCTGCGCTATCGACGAGCTGCAAAATGAACTGACTCCGGCATCGATCGGCGCCGAGAAAATGTACAAACGGAGCGCTAAATCTGCCCCGGCGTCTAAAGGCTGAGCGGCGGCCGTGTTTTCTCCCTCTGTGTAAACCAGGGCCGTATCGGAGCATCGATGTTTTCCAGAGGG
The DNA here is from genome assembly GCA_019453435.1 of Rhinogobius similis. NCBI lineage: Eukaryota > Metazoa > Chordata > Actinopteri > Gobiiformes > Gobiidae > Rhinogobius > Rhinogobius similis. The sequence continues at coordinate 4,187,565 of CM033634.1, read as the reverse complement.
CAGTAAACCATGGGAAAGCTCTATTGGCTTGTTTTGTTCTCTTGTACATGAGGCATACGCCGCTCGGCTCGTCAATATCGCACTGGAGTGAGGTTTAGTGCGAGGCGGGGGCAGCGGAGGAGCCACAAACTCAGACCAGATTGAACTGTGTGAGGACGGAGGGACGGGACGGCAGAGTGTCCCGGGGCGTGGACGGGACGGGCAGGGTGTCCCGGGGCGAGGACGAGACGGGCAGAGTGTCCCGGGAGTGCGGAGCGCGACGACGAGTGTCGGGCGAGGCGACGGGCAGAGTGTCCCGGGGCGAGGACGGGACGGGCAGAGTGTCCCGGGGCGTGGACGGGACGGGCAGGGTGTCCCGGGGCGAGGACGAGACGGGCAGAGTGTCGACGGAGCGCCGGGACGGGCTGAGTGTCCCGGGGCGAGGACGGGACGGGCAGAGTGTCCCGGGGCGAGGACGAGACGGGCAGAGTGTCCCGGGGCGTGGACGGGACGGGCAGAGTGTCCCGGGGCGTGGACGGGACGGCAGAGTGTCCCGGGGCGTGGACGGGACGGGCAGGGTGTCCCGGGGCGAGGACGAGACGGGCAGAGTGTCCCGGGGAGTGGACGGAGCGCCGGGACGGGACGGGCTGAGTGTCCCGGGGCGAGGACGGGACGGGCAGAGTGTCCCGGGGCGAGGACGGGACGGGCAGAGTGTCCCGGGGCGAGGACGGGACGGGCAGAGTGTCCCAGGCGTGGACGGACGGGCAGAGTGTCCCGGGCGACGGACGGGCAGAGTGTCCCGGGCGTGGCGGACGGGCAGAGTGTCGGAGCACGGGCTGAGTGTCCCGGGGCGAGGACGGGACGGGCAGAGTGTCCCGGGGCGAGGACGGGACGGGCAGAGTGTCCCGGGGCGAGGACGGGACGGGCAGAGTGTCCCGGGGCGAGGACGGGACGGGCAGAGTGTCCCGGGGCGTGGACGGGACGGGCAGAGTGTCCCGGGGCGTGGACGGGACGGGCAGAGTGTCCCGGGGCGTGGACGGGACGGGCAGAGTGTCCCAGGCGTGGACGGAGCGCCAGGGCGGACGGGCAGAAGTGTCCCAGGCGTGACGGGTCGGGCAGAGTGTCCCGGGCGTGGACGACGGGCAGAGTGTCCCGGGCGGACGGACGGGCAGCGGGCGTGGACGGGACGGGCAGAGTGTCCCGGGGAGTGGACGGAGCGCCAGGACGGAGTGTCCCGGGCGAGGGACGGGCAGAGTGTCCCGGGCGAGGACGGACGGGCAGAGTGTCCCGGGCGAGACGAAGGGCAGAGTGTCCCGGGCGTGACGGACGGGCGCCGGGCGTGGATGGACGGGCAGAGTGTCCCGGGCGTGGCGGACGGGCAGAGTGTCCGGGCGTGACCGACGGGCAGAGTGTCCCGGGGCGAGGACGGAGCGCCAGGACGGGAAGGGCAGAGTGTCCCGGGGCGTGGACGGAGCGCCAGGACGAGAAGGGCAGAGTGTCCCGGGGCGTGGACGGAGCGCCAGGACGAGAAGGGCAGAGTGTCCCGGGGCGAGGACGGAGCGCCGGGCGAGGACGGAGCGCCGGGACGGGACGGGCAGAGTGTCCCGGGGCGAGGACGGAGCGCCGGGCGAGGACGGAGCGCTGGGACGGGACGGGCAGAGTGTCCCGGGATCAGACGCTTGGGCTCGAGTCAAACACACGCTGCAGAAGTGAGTATCGATGATTTTAATCTGGATTTCAGATGTTTTGACTCGTTAAGATCAGTGGAGGACTAAGACAGGTCTAAACCAGGACTGAGACCGGATTAACCAGGACTAAACCAGGACTAAACCAGGTCTAAAGCGGGTCTAAAGCAGGACTAAACCAGAACTAACACAGGTTTAAAGCAATTCTAGACCAGGACTAAACCAGAATTAAATCAGGACTGAACCAGTTCTAAACCAGGACTAAAACAGGTCTAAACCAGGTCTAAACCAAGTCTAAACCAGGTCTAAACCAGAACTAAGACAGGTCTAAGCCTGGACTAAACCAGAACTAAGACAGGTCTAAGCCTGGACTAAACCAGAACTAAGACAGGTCTAAACCAGGACTAAACCAGAACCAAGACAGGTCTAAACCAGGACTAAGACAGGTCTAAACCAGGTCTCAAACAGGACTAAACCAAAACTAAGGCGGGTCTAAACTAGGCCTAAACCAATTCTAAACCAGGACCTAACCAGGTCTAAACCAAGTCTACACCAGAACTAAACCAGGACTGAATCAGCTCTAAACCAGGACTAAACCAAGTCTAAACCAGAACTAAACCAAGACTGAACCATTTCTAAACCAGGCCCTAACCACGACTTAACTAGGACTAAACCAATAACAAAAGATCAGATATTTTCTATATTTTGGAGATGGTTGAGGACCGGCTCCTGTCCCTTGGCGGGCCTGATTGGGCCCGCGGGTCTTCAGTTGAACCGCCTGCTGTTTCTTTTCTCTGACACAGATTTCTTGTAACAAAACTCCACACAAGACAAACATGTAATCTTTTCCATTTCCCAGCTCGAAGCATATTGTTCTCTCTTAGCATTTGCGTCATGTTTTTAATTACCTTCTCCATCCACCGCACTCCAGCTCCAATATTCACGTCCAAAAGAAGACGAGAGACGAGGGGAGAGTTGTAATTATAATTAGAGGAGAAAGCTGGTGTGGTCTATTCTCGGCGGACCCTTCGTCACCTGCAGAGTGTGATCCTGCATCTGTCTGCGAGGCTTAGGAGCTGCACAGGGACCAAACAAGCACCTCTCCTGGATACCTGCTCGGGGCTGGAGAGGCTAGTTAGCATATGCTCCACGCGTGCACATGTTAGCCTTTAGGTGCTACGTCTGGCTTTGTTAGCGAGGGCTGAGAACAACAAAGACGGGGCTCCACTTGGACTAAACACGGACCAAACTCGGCTCCACAAAGGCTGGAGTTTAAGACGAACTGAGCCAGGACCAAACTAAAGCGGGACAAAGAAATGAAATGACAACGGAGCGAAGATGAAACTATAAACCAGGAATATTCAAATGTGTTTCACCGAGGGCCAGATTATTTGGATGGTTTTGTCCTCGGAAACAGAAATACGATTAACGCTTTTCAAATACAAAGAAAATGAAATACAAAAGACTTTAACAACATCTGCTGAACTGAACCAGGTCTAAACCAGGACTAAATCAGGTCTAAACCAGGTCTAAATCAGGATTTAACCAGGACTAAACCAGGACTAAACCAAGACCAAACTAGGTCTAAACTAAGTCTACACCGGGACTAAACCAGGTCTACATCAAGACTAAACCAGGACTAAACGAGGTCTAAACCTGGACTAAACCAGGTCTACATCAAGACTAAACCAGGACAAAACCAACAACAAAAGATAAAATATTTGTTATATTTTTGAAGATGGTTGAGGGCTGTATTGTATCCCTTGAGGGCCTGATTCGGCCCCCAGGTCTTCAGTTGAATAACCCTGCTATAAACTTTAACTAAACCGTGACCAAACCAGATCTAAGAATGGAACAGAGAAACTAGAGAAACACCAAGGGCTCAGAGAAGAGCTGGAGAGGCCTGAAGGTGAAGGTCACAGTGGAGCCTGTGGTGGTCGGAGCCCTCGGGGCAGTGACCCCCAAACGGAGGAGGCTCCAGCAGATCCTGGAGGAACATCAGACCTCTGAGTCCAGAGAAGAGCAGGAGCAGCTACTGAACCCTCAAGCTCCGCGGACCTAAGCTCTGGGGATTTGAGCTTCAGCTTGAGAAGGATATATATATATATATATGTATATACTCATTCATTCATTCATCCATCCATTTAGGTTCAAATGGGAAAAAAGGGATCAAAATGTCAACTTTCCATGGAATGACTCTCTGACTGGAATCTTTTTTTTAATGCAAGGTTGAGAATAATCCCCATTAAATTTCTCCCAAATCCTTGGGCCATGTTAGCGTAGCAGAGCTAACTAATCGTGCGTGTCTGGGCCTGAATGCTCTGAGTCTGAGCGCGTGCACGAGCCGCTCACCGGAGACTTGTTGTGTAAGATTAATGAAGGTCACCTCAATCCTCCCAAGTATTGCGATAATTAAGGCTTTGTTTATCAAAAACAAGTTATATCAGGAGCAAAAAGATTCATGGTAATTATTCATAATCTTAACAATTCAAGTGTAGCCACCTCATTTGTGCTTTAATTCCTCTTGTTAATGTTTTGCATAAATCTGCATAATGCCGGCGCTGGTGTTGTGTTTCTGACAGCCTCTCAGCCCGGTGCAGTAAAGGGTGGCAGCGACGAGGGCAGAATGCTTAAAGAGACGAGCGGAAATGGACCCGGACACGAGAACAGGTGCACCTTTCACCAAAACCAGAGCACGAGCAGCCGATCGAAGAATGTTGTACCAGCGAAGCCAAAGCCCAGCGTGCGGAGGCTCCAGGGAGGATCAGGCTGTGGGCCGCGCCAGCAACACGTCCCAAAAGAAAGGATTATTCTTCTGTGACATCCCCACAGACCCTTTGCTTTTTCCAGAAATGGGTTAGCGTCATCCGGAGAGACCAGTGGACTTAAAGACATCGCTCCAGACAGAGCCCTGAGCGCTAATGCTAGCTCGCTCATTAAAGTCCACATGTCAGATTAGACACACATTTCACTAAAACATAATTAACACGATTATATTTAAGATTTTACTCAATATTTTGTCCATTTGTCCCAGTTTGACAGTTTGTGTAAAGTTTATGTCGTCACTTCCTGGTTGAACATGACACAAATGACATAGAGGTAATTCTACAACTGTTACCATAGCAACCAGACTGTAAACAAGGGCCAAAATCCACATAAATTACACAATAGTTTGGCAAATAATGCTCCCTGATAACACCTGTATTTTGTTGAACGTTTAAACTGTCAGAAAAATGTGTCAGTTGTGCGTAAATTGTCTCTGTTTTTCAACGGCGCGTCGCTTTCTGATGACATCACAGAGGGATTCAGTCTTAGAACTCGGCACTTCTTCCTGCGACTTTTAAAGTGCGTATGACGGGTTTTTATGATTGTCTAATTTTGACTTTATTCAGTGCATTAATACTTCATGTAAAAACAAATTATAGTTTTACACCAATCAGGTCGCAGTTTGGGGAGAAAAGTTGAAAAATCTGTTGACAATTACAGGAAGTAAACAAACCGATGACATCACACTGTGGAGACAAAAGACATGCATAATTTACACAAAATAAACTACTTTTTTGACCCTTTAAACATGGATTTAACAAAATAAAGGTGTCACATGTGTTTTTCTTTGTCAAATGAACAAAATCTGTGACATTAGAGGAGTTTTGGCCCAGTGCACAGTGTGGTTGCTATGGTGATTTCCTAGTGTGATGTCATACTTTACAACCAGGAAGTAACATTTAAAACCTAAAATATAGCTAAACTGGGGTTCAATTTGTAAAGATTTTTGTAGAAATTTGAATATATTTATCTTAACTGCATTTTAGTTAAATGTGTATTTCAACCTGTCATAGGCCCTTTAACTTTTATCTTTCGAAATGTCTTCACAAACTGCAACTTCACCGACGTAAAACTACACTAAATATTTGCAACAGACACTATCCCATCAAACGGAGTCATAATTACAAAGTCAAAATTATGAGAACCTGTCTATAAAAATGACCATAAAAATTAATAATCGACTTGTTAATTGAACTAAACAGACTCTAAAGCAGATGTCAAAAGAGCTTTTATAACAAAGACTGTGACATTAACACATCAAAATGTCAAAAAAAGAACAGATCAGTGCTGATATTTATCGATAATACACTTAATTCATAAATGTTCTTTAACTAGAAGCCTTCAGTTCCATATTCCAACCTTTATTTGGCTGATAATGATTTAAAAAGTGTGAATATACAATAGAAATAATCATTTGACTAGTCGACTACAGAAATAATCGTTAGTGACTAATTTCATGCCAAATTATCTGACAATGGTTTAAGATGATTTTACTTACTCCATTGGAAAATGTATGCTCTTATTTTGAACTAAAGTACTGCAAGATCAGCCAGAAATACTTAAACCAGTGAAATATTCTGCGATAAATCTCATCAAGTCAAAACGACTCAAATCCAGATAAAAATGACAGACTCACGTCACTTTAAGTTTGGGTGGAGTCACATTTTTTGCTGTGTAAAAATGAATTTCTAGATGAGTTAAAATGTCTTGATTTGAGGATTTTAATCTGGATTTCAGACGTTTTGAAACGTTAAGATCAGTGGAGACGATTTATTTGAAGGAACTAGATTATTTCACTTGTTTCAAACCATTTCTGACTTGTTTCAACACATTATTTCTTATTTTAATCCAAATTAATCTGTCACTGGATTAAGATCATTTTACTTATCCTACTGACACACTTGTCTCGTCTCCTCGTCCCTCTCCTCCTTCAGTGTTTCTTCTGTGTTGTCTCGTCCCCTCGTCCCTCTCCTCCTTCAGTGTTTCTTCTGTGTTGTCTCGTCCCCTCGTCCCTCTCCTCCTTCAGTGTTTGTTGTGTTGTCTTGTCCCCTCGTCCCTCTCCTCCTTCAGTGTTTCTTCTGTGTTGTCTTGTCTCCTCGTCTCTCTCCTCCTTCAGTGTTTCTTCTGTGTCTTGTCCCCTCGTCCCTCTCCTCCTTCAGTGTTTCTTCTGTGTTGTCTCGTCCCCTCGTCCCTCTCCTCCTTCAGTGTTTCTTGTGTTGTCTTGTCCCCTCGTCCCTCTCCTCCTTCAGTGTTTCTTCTGTGTCTCGTCCCCTCGTCTCTCTCCTCCTTCAGTGTTTCTTCTGTGTTGTCTTGTCCCCTCGTCCCTCTCCTCCTTCAGTGTTTCTTGTGTTTTGTCTCGTCCTCTCGTCCCTCTCCTCCTTCAGTGTTTCTTGTGTTGTCTCGTCCCCTCGTCTCTCTCCTCCTTCAGTGTTTCTTCTGTGTTGTCTCGTCCCCTCGTCTCTCTCCTCCTTCAGTGTTTCTTCTGTGTTGTCTTGTCCCCTCGTCCCTCTCTCCTCCTTCAGTGTTTCTTCTGTGTCTCGTCCCCTCGTCCCTCTCCTCCTTCAGTGTTTCTTCTGTGTTGTCTCGTCCCCTCGTCCCTCTCCTCCTTATTTGTTTCTTCTGTGTCTCGTCCCCTCGTCTCTCTCCTCCTTCAGTGTTTCTTCTGTGTTGTCTTGTCTCCTCGTCTCTCTCCTCCTTCAGTGTTTCTTCTGTGTCTCGTCCCCTCGTCCCTCTCCTCCTTCAGTGTTTCTTCTGTGTTGTCTCGTCCCCTCGTCCCTCTCCTCCTTCAGTGTTTCTTGTGTTGTCTTGTCCCCTCGTCCCTCTCCTCTGCTCAGTGTTTCTTCTGTGTTGTCTCATCCCCTCGTCCCTCTCCTCCTTCAGTGTTTCTTCTGTGTTGTCTCGTCCCCTCGTCCCTCTCCTCCTTCAGTGTTTGTTGTGTTGTCTTGTCCCCTCGTCCCTCTCCTCCTTCAGTGTTTCTTCTGTGTTGTCTTGTCTCCTCGTCTCTCTCCTCCTTCAGTGTTTCTTCTGTGTCTCGTCCCCTCGTCCCTCTCCTCCTTCAGTGTTTCTTCTGTGTCTTGTCCCCTCGTCCCTCTCCTCCTTCAGTGTTTCTTCTGTGTTGTCTCGTCCCCTCGTCCCTCTCCTCCTTCAGTGTTTCTTCTGTGTTGTCTTGTCTCCTCGTCTCTCTCCTCCTTCAGTGTTTCTTGTGTTGTCTTGTCCCCTCGTCTCTCTCCTCCTTCAGTGTTTCTTCTGTGTTGTCTCGTCCCCTCGTCCCTCTCCTCCTTCAGTATTTCTTCTGTGTCTCGTCCCCTCATCCCTCTTCTCCTTCAGTGTTTCTTGTGTTGTCTTGTCCCCTCGTCCCTCTCCTCCTTCAGTGTTTCTTGTGTTGTCTCGTCCCCTCGTCTCTCTTTCCTCCTTCAGTGTTTCTTCTGTGTTGTCTCGTCCCCTCGTCCCTCTCCTCCTTCAGTGTTTCTTCTGTGTTGTCTCGTCCCCTCGTCCCTCTCCTCCTTCAGTGTTTCTTCTGTGTCTCGTCCCCTCGTCCCTCTCCTTCTTCAGTGTTTCTTGTGTTGTCTCGTCCCCTCGTCTCTCTCTCCTGCTCAGTGTTTCTTGTGTTGTCTCGTCCCCTCGTCCCTCTCCTCCTTCAGTGTTTCTTGTGTTGTCTCGTCCCCTCGTCCCTCTCCTCCTTCAGTGTTTCTTGTGTTGTCTCGTCCCCTCGTCTCTCTCCTCCTTCAGTGTTTCTTCTGTGTCTCGTCCCCTCGTCCCTCTCCACATACAGTGTTTGTTGTGTTGTCTTGTCCCCTCGTCCCTCTCCTCCTTCAGTGTTTCTTGTGTTGTCTCGTCCCCTCGTCTCTCTCCTCCTTCTGTGTTTCTTCTGTGTCTCGTCCCCTCGTCCCTCTCCTCCTTCAGTGTTTCTTCTTTTTCTCGTCCCCTCGTCCCTCTCCTGCTCAGTGTTTCTTGTGTTGTCTCGTCCCCTCGTCCCTCTCCTCCTTCAGTGTTTCTTGTGTTGTCTCGTCCCCTCGTCCCTCTCCTCCTTCAGTGTTTCTTCTGTGTCTCGTCCCCTCGTCCCTCTCCTCCTTCAGTGTTTCTTGTGTTGTCTCGTCCCCTCGTCTCTCTCCTCCTTCAGTGTTTCTTCTGTGTCTCGTCCCCTCGTCCCTCTCCTGCTCAGTGTTTCTTGTGTTGTCTCGTCCCCTCGTCCCTCTCCTCCTTCAGTGTTTCTTCTATGTCTCGTCCCCTCGTCCCTCTCCTGCTCAGTGTTTCTTGTGTTGTCTCGTCCCCTCGTCCCTCTCCTCCTTCAGTGTTTCTTGTGTTGTCTTGTCCCCTCGTCTCTCTCTCCTCCTTCAGTGTTTCTTGTGTTGTCTCGTCCCCTCGTCTCTCTCCTCCTTCAGTGTTTCTTGTGTTGTCTTATCTCCTCGTCTCTCTCGTTGTTGCAGCTTCAGTGACGTCTGTGGGACATAATGACTGGAGATGCTGGAGCCTCCAGATGGGCTCGTGTTAATGAGAGTTCTGCTAAATCAACGCCGACCTTCCTCCGTCGTCGTCTCCAACAGTCCACTCACTTCACGCACCGAAGGAAAAAGACCACAGGGCTTTAGAAAGATGGGATTTTCACTCTAAAATACACCCTACACAGCAAAAACGAATGTCTAGATGAGTTAATAAATCGTTTCTACTGATCTGAACAAGTCAAAACGTCTGACATTCAGATTAATATCCTCAAATCAAGACATTTGAACTCACCCAGACATTCATTTTTTGCAGCGTGGGCACTCAGACCTCTGAACACACCAGAAGTCTTACAATCAATACATTATTTTCACCTGAAAAAATATTTCTAGATGAGTTTAAATGACTTGAATGCAGAATATTAATCTTAATTTCAACAACTTTGAATAGTTAAGATGCATTTTGTTCATGGACTTTTACTTGTTTAAAGGTGTTTTTGACTCGTTTCAGGTCATTTCTTCTTATTTCAAGCCAAATTTTTTGAGGTAAGATCTTTTTTACTTACCTCATTGGCAAATTAATGTTCTTATTTAAGCTAAATTATCTTATAATCATCAGAAATGTCTTGAAACCAGTGAAATTGTCTACGTCACATCAGCAATTGAAGCTCTTCGGGTCAAAACTGCTCAAAATAAGATTAATATTCTGAATTCAGGTCATTTTAAGCAAGGCTAGATATTACATTTTGGCAGTGTATGTCATGTTTGTATTGACCTCTTTAAAGTAGTTTGTTGTCATCGTGTTTCAACATTAGCCACACTTAAAATTCCCTTTTTTAGTAATAATTATGTTTATCGTTCATGGCTAAAACTTAAATGTCCTAATCATGCATCTGCTTCCTGTTCTATGTAACATTTAGACTTTTTTCCATTCAAAAAGTGCAATATTTAGTGTTAGAAAAGGCGTAATTGCTCATCATTCTTCTTTTTTTTCCCTTAAATTTTATCAATAGTCTGAATGCAACTATTTTTAACATTTTTACATGCAGAATTTTAACCATAACAACAGCTTTAAAACGCATGGACAAACATGTTTCTACTTGTAATAAAATGCCAAAATTAAAGGTGCTGTACCCAGTTTTGTCATGTACATTTCTCATCAGTCTTAAACCTGTCACACTTTTGCTTTTAAAGTAGAACTAAGTCACATTTATACCTTATTAAAGTCTTTGTAAGTCCGTGTGGTGGTTGTAAATGTATTTTCGGAGCGTTTGAAGCTCCCGCCGTCGCCCCCTGCTGTCTCTGAGCGGAAAACCCTGAGAACTCTTGCTCTATTTTTTATATTTGGTGACATGAAACGTTTTTGTATGTTCAATAAAACAAAAGGGGGAAAAACGTAGAAAGAAATGCTTTTGGCGTCTTTTTACTGGCAGTGTAGTTTCACAAGAGACCTGCAGGGGGAGCTCTGTCACCGCGGCTAATTAGTTCTGCTTAATTTACCAAAACGTACCTGCCGTTTGGTCTCAGAAATAGTCAAAACATGTTTTTTCTCCCGCAAACGAAACAAACCCCGACTCCAGGTATGTGTTTTATCTGCAGAAACGACATTAAAACGCGATTAAAACCTCCAGAAAGTCAAGTCTGCATAATCACAGCCAATTTAAAACTATTACCGCTCGGCTGTATCTGCCGCACGCCCCCGCACGCTCATTACACTCGAGTCCATCTTCTGCCGTCCCTCCAGCGCCGCTCGCCTCTCCTTCCACCGCTCCCTTCTCTCTTTCCTCCTAATCGCTGCATAACTTACATGTAAATGACCACTGCTCGGCCTTCGCGGTTCACATAATCTTGTCCTGACCCGATGTTAGCGCGCCGCCTGTGATGTTAGCGCTAATAGATTGTTCATCCTCCAGTTTTTCTTGTATTTTTTTTTTTTTTTTTCTGCGAGAGAGAAGAGCCGGGTTGGCCTATTAGCCGGCTGACACTCTTGATTTAATTTTCTCGCGGCTGTAGAGCGGGGCTGCTGCGGCGGCGGCGGTTAGCGCGTTAGCATGCGGCGGGAGTACGACGGCTAATGCTGCTGTGATTGGAGTGATTTTAATAAACAGGGAGCTGAGCGAGGAGGTCACAGGTCGCGAGTGTTTGGATACAGCCGCCGCATTTGGAGCAGACGGATTCAGAGGAAGGAAAGAAGAGAAGAAGAAGAAGCGCGGAGGAAAGGACCGGACAGCGCTAAACTCAGGCCGGCGCGCTACGTCTGACGGTGTTTGGAGGATGGTAATCAATCCACGAGGGATAATGTGCAAAGTGAGTAAATATGAGCCGGTCCGGGGTCCAGAAAGTGAAGAAAGTATCGCATCGAGACGTGTTTAGTTTTTTGTGAGATGAAGTTCAACAACAAAAATATCCAAACAGATGATGTATATTTATGGGTGTTTTTACTGTTTAAAGGAAATGTGTTTTTCAAATTAGCCTTTAAAGTGCGTATGACAGGTTTTGATTTTATTTGGTGTATTAATACGTGTCGTACATAAAAATTACTGTTTTACACCAATCAAGTCACGGTTTGTGGAGAAAAGTTGAAAAATCTGTTTAAAATTACAGGAAGTAAAAAACTGATGACATCACACTGTGAGACTCATTCCATCCAAAGGTTATGCGTAATTTACCCAAAATAAACAACTTATTTTATCCTTAAAACATTCATTCAACAAAATAAAGGTGTTCACGAATATTTTGATTTGTTAGACGAAAAAATTTCTATTAGCCGAGTTTTAGTCCAGTGTTCAGAGTTATTTCTAGTGTGATGTCATCATTTACAACCAGGAAGTGATGGTTAATTGACAACTCTAAATTGTCCCTAGTGAATGAATGTGAGAGTGAATGGTTGTCTGTCCTTGTCTCTGTCTCTCTGTGTTTGCTGTGATGAGTTGGCCACTGTCCAGGGTGTACCCCGCCTAAGGCCCAAAGTCACTGGGATAGGCTCCAGTCACCCGCGACCCCGGAAATGGGAATAAGCGGTAGAAAATGAATGAATGAATAATGCTTTGATCTGACGGAGCAGGCTAAACCATTATTTTTTTTTCACGTAGACATGCTGTTTTTTTATATCGTAACAAGACGACAAGATATCGTCACAATTTTACTGTCGCGATTTCACGATATCGGCAGTACCGTTACATCCCCAGTAGATGGCGCCCAGCTGTGACCCCTGGTGTACACTGACTCCGGTCCGGCTCCAGTTCAGGACCACGGGGGTTCCGCACATGGATGTATTAAATGAACTGGATAAGCCCCGCCCCCTCCGTCTGTGGTCCCAGATTGATTAGTGGTCGTGTGAGGTACTGCAGCCTCTTGGGCCCAGCCTTTTTCTATCATTGCACATTATAATCACAGACAGGACTGAATTATCATCAGTATTTAAATAAAATAGAAGGAAATGTTCTTTTCTACCGTTTCTAAAATCACAGAAATTACCGTTTTTATATGAAGTGGGGGATTGTGGTCACGTGGCGCCCTAAAGCAAAGTTGGCAGCCTCCGTATCAGGAAGTAAATGCGGAAGTAAGAAACTTTTTTGGGGTCATGCGCCAATGAGCTCAGGCCACAGGGAGGAACAGGGCGGCCATTTTGGATTCATCTTCCAGGTTTTATTATAGTTCTATGGTTCCGCAGGACTCAGAAAATGCTTAAAATCAACACTTCCTGTCACACCGACGTCGGAGCACTGCATCCACACAGGTCTGCGGAAAGAATCCACAAGAAGTCTATTTTCGCCAGACACCGCAGCGTGTCATTTGACGAGTGTTGAAACCAAACGAATCTGTGTGGCTTTAGTTATGTCATCACTTTAAAGGGCCTATGACAGGTCGGATGACTCATTTGACAAAAAATGCAGTTAAGATAAATATATTTCAAATTTTGTTAAAGTACTTTACAAATTCTATCATGGTTTAGCAATTTGTTCATTTTTTAGTTTTATTTCCTGGTTGTAAATGATGACATCACACTAGGAAACTACCAAGAAACCATCTTGTACACGGGGCCATGAATAAAAGTACATGTGAAAGCCTTTATTTTGTTGAATCAATGGTTAAAGGATCAAAAAAAGTTGTTTCTTTTGTGTAAATCATGCATAACCTTTCTCTCTCCAGTGTGATGTCATCAGTTTGTTTACTTCCTGTTATTTTCAACATATTTATCAACTTTTCTCCACAAATGGCTGCTTGGTTGGTGTAAAACTAAAACGTATATGTACAACTAGTATTAATACACCGAATAAAGTAGACATTAGAAAATCATGAAAACCTGTCATACGCACTTTAAGAGACGCTATGGTCAGGTTAGCTGGAGCAGAGATCGTGTTTAGAGGCAGAAATGCTCAGTAAGTCTGGCCATGATTCAAGGACTTGAAGAAGAAGATTCTCGGGTGAGTGACATATGAACTCGGGATCGAGGGAGTTCAGCAGGAAGTGTTTTTGTTTGTTGGTGGTCCGGGTATGTCTCTGATGACGAAACCTTGTTAGAACACATGAAAAGACGGCACACAATTCTAAACTCTTGTAGTGTAACAGTTAAAGGTGCACAATAACATCACCAAGCCAAAGTCAGAGCCTCATCCATGTGCCCTTTATCTTTTCAACCAAAAAAAGTGTGCCAGGACTCCAAAAAGGTTGAAACACACTGGGTTAAAGGCCCTGTACCTGATTTTTACTGTTTTGATGTTAAAGTCTTTACATCAGTCTCATGTATCTCTCACTTAAATGTAGTCACAACATCATAAATATTCACCTCCATGAGTTTAAACCAGGCATGTCCAAACTAAGGCCCGGGGGCCAAAAGCGGCCCGCAGACCAATTTTTCTTGGCCCTCAAGCTTCCTGGTGAATTGGCCCACATTGTCCTAAGACATACTTTTTACAGCAAATTTCAGATGTTCTACAATTCCAACCTAAATAACTAACATTTTGGTGCGATACAAACCTGATATTAAAGCTCTGAGACTGAATGTAGATGTGGTGGAGCTTTAAAAATCAGATTAATGCAACTTTTTTGAACGTTTCATGATTTATTTGTGGCCCTCCGCTTGGTCTACATTTCACTATGTGGCCCTCGATGGAAAAAGTTTGGACACCCCTGGTTTAAAGCACTTTTCTCAACTTTCTGAGCCCAGAGCGCTAAAGCTAACAAACATTAGCATGTTAACGGCGCACTTCCTGCTTCGCATAGAATAAAAACGCTCTACAAACAGATGCAGAAAAAGTGCTGTGGTCTCATTTTCACCTGAATAGATGCTTTTACATTAAATCTGTGCTGGAGCAACACAGATTTGACTTTATTACATGCAAAAATAATCAGGAAACACGGACTAAATCTGTTTTTCATGTTTCACAACAGTAAAAATCAGGTGCAGCCCCTTTAATCTGCTTGTCTTAATGACCAACCACTGTTTCATTGATTTTCTAACCTTCTGTTGGTTAAATCTGACGGCTGTTGTCATTTTGGACTTTACAAAAACACATTTAACGGAGCTGAGCTGCAGCTGGCCTCGGTGTGTTTTTGGTCAACGCCGAAATGCCACTTTAAGCTCTCATTTCCCTCGGCTTTAACCCATCTGTGTTTTACATTCGCTCTTCTCCCTCTGTTTACTCGCCTCTCCACGCGTCCCTCGCCCTCCCGCTCCCTCGGTGTTAATTGAAATTAGTTTAACGAGCTCAAAGTTTGGGAAAGTGAATCTTGTAGGAGGCGACGAGACAAAGACACTGCTAAACTTTCTAATTATGTTTACCCAACCTCACCACACCACAGCGGCGGCGGCGGCCGGGTGTCCCTCATTTACGCTGCAACATCTGGAGCTAGCATAGCCACGGCGCGCGGGCAAATCTTGTGGAAAATAATGAAATTAGACTGTGGCTTCCTGTGACAGACGAAGGGCACTAGACGGGCGACGCATGTTAATAAAACCGCCATGAATGACTGAATACAATTAGAAGACGTGAACTTTTGGCTCCTCTTCCGTGCGTTTGCGTCGTTGCATTAAGGCGGTAATTAATTTATTTTTGTTTATCGTGACCCGTTGTTGATTGGCCTGCGATGATGGGATGAGATGCAGGTTTGCGCGGAGAAAGCGGCGGGAGTGAGTAGGTTGTTGTTTGCCTTCACCATATGCTCCGAGACCTCTGTCATGTTCGCCGGAAAAACATGCACTTCGGAGCTTGTTTTGAAAGTGAAATATGATATGGTTTCAGACTGATGAATAATTAAGGAAAAGTGTGTGCATTTAACCCTAATGTGAGTTCGAATGGTGAGGTTTGTCAAAACAGGATGTAAATAATGTGTTTGACCAAGTAGTGAAAGTATGATGTAATAAAACAATATGTGTTTTACCCTTTAAAGTGAGACGCCGCAGAAGAACAGGAAAAAAAAACATAAATTTAAAGTTCTCCTGTAGTTTAGATTTATGTAAGAAAAAATGTATTACAAGTTTTACATCTTGTCATGTAGAAATAAGGCAATTTATGATTAAAAACAGCTAAAATGACACATATTTGAGACATTTAAATCTGAAAAATGGACAGTACCCCACATTATATACAGTAGCTGTAACATATTAGTTATAAAAATGCACAGAGGGGATTTTGGATTTCTTATTTAATTTTAAAGTGAACAAGATTTGACTCAAAATTTGCTTCTTTTTTAAAACTACTTACTTAAAACTTTAATAAATCAGGGTTAGAATTAGACATCAACAAATCCTTGTGTCCATCGTGTCAGTATCTTGTTCAGTCCCAGATTGTACAGTTTGGTGCAGGAGCTGCTTTAAAGCTGATCTTCATGTCTCTGTGGGACAAAATGATTTTGGAGAAAGTTACAATATGAAGTGGATTCAATGACAGAATAAAACATCTTTAGGAGCAGATTGGACAAGTTTCCACATGAAAGTCGATATGTGAGAGAGAGAAAACTGACCAAAAAAATATACATTTGCAGTAAAGCTGCTGATGGAGAACGGACTGACAGACACTCTGCATATGTAGGGTTTTCAAAGTTGAAACATATTTCAATAAAATAAAATTTTGTGACTTTAATAAAGTAAAAAAATAAAAAATAAAGTCCAGGTAGCAAAAGGTCTATTCGTTTTATTCAATTTTTGAGAATGTACGGCTTCTTTATTTAGTTTGTGGGTTTGTCAAGCTGCAAGGTTGGCATGTTTTCCATGTTTTAGGTCAAAAGAGGAGCATCAAACGGAAACCCTCCCGGACACAACACCAGGAGAACATTCAAAAGCTCCAGTCGGTCCAGGAACAGAAGCCCCTCCCACTGTGAGGCATGAATGTTACCCCTGTGTCACCAGGTACAGCTCAATGACTGCAGCAACACTGGACTTTTCAATAAAACCGTGTCTTTGTCAGACGTCCCACTGTGGACAGTGGAGCCCCCCCCTCCTCCTCCTCTTCCTCCTTCTCTTCTTCCTCTTCCTCGGTGCATGCCTTGTAATATTTTCAGATATTGTGTGTTTGTTGGCAGCTCTGTCAATCATCATTTGTAAAACAGATGTGTGGACAAATTAGAACAAGGACGAAGCAGCGGACGCGGCTGACATCTGGAAGAGACGCAAATGAAAAACAGTCACTAAACACGATATTACCAGGGGAGCGGCAGAAAGAGGGAACACAGGGAGGAACACGAGGGAGCGGCAGAAAGAGGGAACACAGAGGGAGTGAGGCAGAAACACACAATACATGTCCACAATTATTCTGATCTGTCCAATGACAAATAAATGGATGGGTTTGCACAGTCCAACCTGCACTGAGCAGGTCTGACTTACTGCCAGCAACACAGCCCCTGCTCCAGTCGAACAGGGACAGCCCTGAGCAAAAGGCCCCGACCCCACACTCCCAGAGCACCCCCCACAAGGCGCCCCGGGGCACACGGTCGAACGCCTTCTCCAGATCCACAAAGCACATGTGGACTGGTTGGACAAACTCCCATGAACCCTCGAGCACCTGATGGAGAGTATAGAGCTGGTCCAGTGTTCCACGACCGGGATGAAAACCACAGGCTCCTCCTGAATCCGAGGTTCGACTATCGGTTGGATTCTCCTCTCCAGTCCCTGGAATAGACCTTACTGGGGAGGCTGAGGAGTGTGATCCCCCTGTGATTGGAACACACTCCGGTTCCCCTTCTCATACAGACGGACCATCGCCCCGGTCTGCCAGTCCAGAGGTACTGCCCCAGACCGCCACGCGATGTTCACATGTGAGCCAAGACAGTCCCACAACATCCAGAGACTTAAGACACTCAGGACGGATCTCATCCACCCCCGGAGCCACCAAGGAGCCAACAACCTCAGTGACTTGAGCTTCGGTGATGGATGAGTCCTCAGCCTCTGCCTCCTCCTCAGAAAACATAACGGCGGAATTGAGGAGATCCTCAAAGTATTCCTTCCACCGTCCAACAACAACAACAACAAGGTTAACAGCTCGGTGTTGTTGAAGCACTACTTCCCCCTCCTGAGGCGCCGGCCCAGAATCTCTTTGAGGCCGACCGACAGTCCTCCTCCATGACCTCTCTGAACTAGTTCTCCTCCATGACCTCTCTGAACCTCTCCCAATCCCGAGTTTTTGCCTCTGCGACCGTCGGTACCTGTCAGCTGCTTCAGGAGTCCCACAAGCCAACAAGGCCCAATAGGACTCCTTCTTCAGCCTGACGGCATTCCTTACTTCCGGGTTCGGGGATTGCTGCCGAGACAGGCACCAGAGACCTTGCGACCACAGTTACGAGCTGCCGCATCAACAATGGAGGAGAACATGGTCCACTCGGACTCAATGTCCTCAGCCTCCCCCAAGAGACCCCACACCGCCAAAGGTCAGAGGACACAACAACAAAGTCAATCATCAACCTCCGGCCTGTGACCTGGTGCACAGAAGTCGTGGCACAGAAGTCCAATAACAAACACCGCTCGGGTTCAGATCAGGAGGGCTGTTCTTCCTGGCCACAGAACTACAGAGTCCCCAGAGTAGGTTCACTGTCCAGCGCCCCTCCCAGGGACTCCAAGAAGGCCGGGCCGACACAACAGTGAGAGACCTGTCCCGACCTGAAGGTGCAGGGACGCGACCCTCTCGTTCACTGGGGTAAACACTGGGGTGGGCTGAGCTGTGGGGCCGTAGGCAGGCCCACACCAGCCCGAGAAATGGAGCATCCAGCCCCTCTCGAGGGTAACGGCTCTGGAACCCGGGCAGTGATGGAGGTGAGGCCGACTATATCTAGCAGGTAGCGCTCAACCTCCCTCACAAGCTCGAGCTCCTTCCCCGCCGCATGAGTCTTTGTGTGCGGCTTTGGTCAGCACCTGCCCCTGAACACCGCCCAAACACACTGCACCGGCCCCTTGTGGTCATTCCTGCAGGGGGTGGGTCGATAGGAAGGTGGTCCCACAGGTCCAACGTTGTACTTTCACACTTTAATATGATGCAACTCAGTGTGAAAGTATTCAGAACACACTCCTCTGATTAAAGTAACAGAAAACATATAAATACATACATTTTAGTGCAGCTGTTCAGTATTCTGTAAATATACATATTCTTCCCATCTCTGTTCCACACTCACACTCTCTGTTTCTCTGGGCACAAACCAAACAAGAACATTTTGGGTCCAATGTACAAGAGCAGAGCAGCAGTGCAGTGCGTTCCTCCACATTCAGTACATTTTGGACACACGTCGAGCACACTGTCGTTTCACATAATGAGATCTATCACCGGCGTTACATAAAATCCCATTAACCATTTGAACTGGATTAATCTGAGGTGTTTATTAATAGATCTGATGTTGCTATGACACACGTGTGACCCTCAGGCCTCCTCTGATTATCCCAACGACAAATCTTTGTTCCAAGCTTGTACGAGGTTAATATTTACTGCAAAAACGATCACATCGCAGATTATCGCTGGCGTCCTCTCGTGTCCGGCGCGTCGATTCGTCCCGTTCTCGTGTGACGGATGGAGGTCACGGAGCCACATTAAAAATCATAAAGCACATTTTGACTGAGAACCATAAAGCGGCAGTTTCAGAGCCGCTCTGCCCTTTCCCCATTAACACCCATATGTTTGACTCATTATATTTGTGTTGAATTATTATTTCGGAGCAGAGGAGGCAAAGGGCCGCTGCTTTTCACCGCTCTGCTCCGTAAATCAGTTTCTCAAAGAGTTTTACGGCCGGTATAAAAGGCGTAATTCATCTTATATGCGATTTTCTATAGGAACTGTTTTCCTGTGCGTGCGTTAGCGATTTGCACGTGCGCAGAGATGCATATTCGGGGTGACGCGCAGGTCCATTTGAGCCCCGGCGTCGCAGATGGGTAATGGCGGAGCGCGGACCCCTGATTGCGGACCTGATTACCTGCCATATGCCACCGAACGAGCGGGCGACGCTAGCGGTAAAGCAGCGTTTTTATAGCGCCGGTCGTTACGGCTGAGCGAGAGAGGGAGAGTGCGGAGGCTGCAGAAATGATGGAGTCGTAAAAAAACGGCAGAGACAAACACACGGAGGGCAAGAGCGGCCGGCGCCAGATGTGAACCATTGGACGGAAGGAGGAGATGGTTCGCAGGGAATGGCTTAAACCCCGCGCACTTACAAATTCAGACGTTTTTGAGTCACTCCGAGGGACATTAAAACGTTTAGAGCGTCGCGCAAAGCTGTTGAGAGTCGGGAATGGACGGCGAGGACAGCTGCGGTCGGCTTTAACCTCAATGTCGTCTGAAATGTTTGGAAGCGGAGCTGTGTTGACGGTGAAGGCTTCGTTTGATTGTGGTGATTCTGAACAGACGCAAGTGCTCTTCAAACACAGTTAAAGTCTGGATGTTTTCGCGGTTCTGAGGATTAAGAAAACAATAACATGAATGTGCAGTTTCAGTTTTAGCGTTTGATTATTTTTTATTTGATTAATTTCCTTGAAACATCAGAGAGCGGCCCTCTTACATTTCTAATTAAAACATCTCATGGTTCAGACTAAATCAGTCTTACTCAACTTTAATTTGCCAAATCTTCTTTGTCCTCGTCACTGCTTTTGTTTGTCTGAATATTTTAATTGCTACTAGTTCATTTTTTTAAACCGTACTCATTAATAGTGAGGCTTTAATTACTTTTCCATTTCTTTCATTGTTTCGTGATTTTACGTTGCAGTTTAACCCCAGGCTTTAATGTATTTTCTGCTTTCACTGCTGTGTTTTTGTTGTATCTTTGTTTGTTATTCAAATGCTGTTTTAGAGAAACAACTTTCGCCTGAAGAAGGCCACGAGGATGAAACACTGCACGATTAATAAATAATCTTTTGCAAGATTTGACGTGTGCGATCCTTTCTGGTTTTAGAGAGACAACTTTAATCAGAATCAGAATCAGACATCTGCACAGGGACAACGGATGAAAAATAGACCTGTTTGGGTAATTCTGTTACATTTACAGTGATGTTTATTACTGCACACGGTCAAATAAACAAATGTGTTGACCTCACAGACCTGACTTTGTTTTAAAGTTTATAGTTTGAAATCCAATCATTAATTCATTCAATTTAGTCTTTTAGATCGCGATAAAAGCTTTAGGCTACATCCAGGGGCGGACTTACCATCAGGCAACAGGCTACAAGTGCCTTGGGCCCCCAACCTGAAAGGGCCCCCAACAAGACGCCCTTCCTGGTCATCATAAACATAAGGAAAGAGGTGCTACTCTCTCAGTATCACTGTATTGTAGCACAGTGTACGTTTAAACAAGAAAAAGACCAACAAAATAGTCTAGGATTGTGAAATGTTACAGTTTAGTACATATAACACTAAATAGTAAATAAATACAACAATATGGAACTATAAATGAGAACTATGTATTTAAATCAGCTGAACATGGGTAAAAATGCGCCAACAAGTGGGAAATGTCCCGCCCCTTGCTGTGACACTGCAGCTCTTTTGTCCCGCCCCTCTCTGGTTGAGTTCATGGGCGGAGCTAATCTGATCTGGATCTTCAATAAACCACCCGACATGACCCCAGCTCAGTCGGTGCCAGATTGTTTCCTCTCACACGTTCCTGGTTTCCTGTTTTTCTGCCACACCTGAACTCACCTCGAGTCGCTTTTTTGAGTCCCATTTTGTGCCGTAACGGGAAATATGGTTTGATTTCTTCTATATTCTCCTAGGGAAGGTGTTTGTTTATTTAAGGATCCCCATTAGTCTCTACAGCAGCAGAGACTATTCTTCTTGGGGTCTGGGAGAATTGCTGTTGTGGATTTCTAAAACAAGTTAAACAATAAAAATGCAGAGAGAATGAGTCTGATCCATGAGTGACGTGTGAGTGCAAATGTGTGCAGAGTCTTTACTGTTGCTTAATTTCTATTCCTTCAATAATAATAAAAAAAAAGAGTCACACATTTTATTATTAAATCCACAACAGCAATTCTCCCGTAACAAAGGTCCCCCTGTTGTCCAACCTAAAGCTGTTAACGACATGTTGCCCATATGAATTTGAGTTTTCCAATAGTTCAGTTACGACCCCACATTTACGAACCTGTCCAGCCACCACACAAAAACAATAAAAAACAACAAAAATCAAGTTTTTAATTTTTTTGATTTTTTTAAGAACAGTGATGAGGGAGCAACAGCCAGCTATCAATAGAACAATAGATCTAAGACAATAATAGACCTTAGCCACAGGTGAAACTGGGCAGGGCCAACTATTAAACTAACAAAGACAGGCCAATTATCGAGTTTCAGGTGACAAACAAACAATTTTCCAAACAAAGACAGGCGTTCAGTGACTCCTCCCTGTGGGCAGGACTCTCACTACTTAGAGGAGCATATAAGCCTGAGTTCCCAGACCAGCTCTCAGATTGACAATGACTTTTGGATAAAAGTCGAAACGTCTCGATCTTCAAACAGCGTCCGGATGACAACCACTGAAACCTTTTCTAAGTTTTTTTAAGAACAATTAAAGAGACATGACAGAAAAATTATGAAAAATCACATTTGATGAGGAGGACGGGCCTCGGCTTAATTTTGCCTTGGGCCCCATATTCCTAGGTCCGCCCCTGGCCATATCACCCAAACCTGTTCAACTTATTCCGGAAGTTCTGTTGCTGCTGCCATCTTTTTTTTTTTTTCTTTTTCCGTAGTATTAGTTTACACGGGGCAGAGCTCAACAGAAAACACAAAGTTCTCAGGAAATCAATGCAGTGTGACTTGTTGTTGCACATTAAACATTTTACACAAATCAGTCTACTTTATTTAATATTTCAGCGACGAGACTTTTTATTTGGAAGTGCATTTACTACAGGACTGTGTATCTGTGCCAAAAAGAGGCAAAAGTGGGCGTAATAAGATGAATTCACATACGTTTTTGTGAGCATAAACATTAAACCAGCCGATTAAACAGAGCCACCACAAAGTGCATCCGTGTGTTTTTCCGCTTTCCTTGGTCGGAGCGGCGAGGGTCCGGGCCCCGCGGTTCAGGAGCCTGTGGTCAGCGCTGGACCGGGGGAGTTAAAGTGATTACGCGTCCATAATGTGTCCATTAGCCCCACGAGCTCATTAAACATGCAGAGCCTCTCTTCAGACCCGAGCTACATCCAGGAGCGGCGCGTCAGACGGGTTTACAAGGACCAATTATCACCTGCTGCACACACTGAGAGCGAGAGAGAGGAACGCCGAGAGGAACACGGGACACAAGAGGAATACGCGGCCAGAGAGAAGAAAGAGGGGTCACGGCAGGACAAGGAGTAAGAATAGACAGCAGTAGCTTTATTTATTATTTATGAATGCGCTTTATGTTTGTGTGTGGTTTTTGAAGGCGTTGGTCGGTGTCAGTTACATAGAACTAGAATTAAAAGATGGACCCAAAATGGCGCCCTGTTTATCCCTGTGGCGTGAGCTCATTGGTGCGTGATCCCAAAAAAGTTAACTACTGCTCAGTTGGCAGAGAGTCTTCTGATCTGAAGGTCAGAGGTTCGAATCCCGCTCCTGACATAAACATCCTCGGTTGAGTGGTCAGATCCACTGACCCACAGGTTGGCGGTGCAATTGCTCCCGCAGGTGAATACTGCCGTTGTGTCCTTGGGCAAGACACTTAACCCGCCTATACTGCCGTTGTGTCCTTGGGCAAGATGCTTAACCCGCCTCGCCCCCAGTGTCTGCGTACTCTGGTGTGTGAATGTGTGAGTGAATGGGTGAATGGTTCCTTGATGTAAAGCGTTTTGAGTGCCTTGAAGGTGGAAAAGCGCTGTATAAATATGTGACCATTTACCATTTACTTCCGCGTTACTTCCTGATACGGAGGCGGCCATCTTTGTTTTATGGAGGCGGCCATCTTTGCTGTAGGGGCACCACATCACGCAGCTGCAAGTTTTTGTGTCATTGTTAGCTTCTGTGATTGTACGCAGCAAAAAATGTAAATCTATCCGAGCTTAAAATGGCTTGAATTGATCATTTTTATCTGGATTTGAGAAGTTTTGACTCGATGAGATTTAATTGTTGATGTGAGGCAGAATATTTCACGGGTTTCGAGGTTCTGACTGATCCTGAGTAAAGTCAGAAACGGTTTGAAACAAATAAAACAATCTAGTTCTGTTAAATAAACGGTCTCCACTGATCTTAACGAGTCAAAACGTCGGAAATTCAGATTAATATCCTGAAATCAAGACATTTTAACTCATCTAGACATTCATTATTTGCAGTGTAATTGTATTCTTCATGTTAGATCACATGTGAAAGTGTCTGAAATTAAATAAAATACAACTTACAGGTGTTTGTATCGTCCTGTTCGCGTTCACGCGGCTCACACATATTTGTCGTGACGTCACTTCATATAAAAACGGTAATTTCGGTGATTTTAGAAACGGTAGAAAAGAACATTTCCTTCTATTTTATTTAAATACCAATAATAATTAAGTACTGTCTGCAATTATAATGTGAAATGAGGCTGCAGTACCTCGCACGGCCACTAATCAATCTGGGACACGAACAGAGGGGGCGTGGCTTATCCAGTTCATTTAATACATCCATGGTCAGTTAGTAGAAGACGACTCGTGGACGCTGCTTCTGTAGGCAGTCGTCAGGCAGTCGACAGTCACCTGGGAGTCCCACTGTGGCCAAATCTACGACCTCTAGCTTTATAAATAGTGGGAGAAATGCTTCTTCAACGAACAAATAAGGAAAAAACACTCCCAAATGTTTCTTTATTGACCCTCGTGTAACTCCCCAACACCAGCAGATACTTCAGCAAAATGCTGCTTTTGAACCGACACACCAGGCGTCACTTTGTTGGCTTCCAGTTTGTTTTAGAATTGATTTTAAAATATTGCTCGTTGTTTTTAAAGCTCTTAATGGCTTTGTCTCTTCTTGTTTGACCGAGCTCTTGTCAGTTCGGAACTCAATCCGGGATTTAGGGTCAACAAATCAACTTCTACTGCAGTGTTTTTCAACCTTTTTTGAGTCGAGGCACACTTTTTTTGGTTTAAGATACCATGGCACACCTCCTACTACTGAA
The DNA here is from genome assembly GCA_019453435.1 of Rhinogobius similis. Classification (NCBI taxonomy): domain Eukaryota; kingdom Metazoa; phylum Chordata; class Actinopteri; order Gobiiformes; family Gobiidae; genus Rhinogobius; species Rhinogobius similis. Next base: position 4,163,120 of record CM033634.1, on the reverse strand, counting down.
ACATGACCAAATCAGACCATTTAGTAAAAATAATATGGTATGTAATGAGCCAAATAATGTCTGTGCCACTGTGTGTGACGAGAGTGACTGTTTTGCGTTCGTTTTTGGTGCAGAAGTTGCTTAGGACAGTGTTTTTCAATCTTCTTTGAGTTGTGGCACACTTTTTGGGGTTAAAAGCCACCACGGCGCGCCACCTACCACTAAAACATGACCAAATCAGACCATTTAGTTAAAAATATTGTATATAATGAGGCAAATAATGTCTGTGGCACTGTCCAGTTCTTTAAATTTGGTAATAGTGATGGTTTTGCGTTCTTTCTTTGGTGCAAATGTTGCTCAGGACACTCCAAAAAGGTAAATTAGTTCATTAAATCTGCATTTCTGGATCTGTTAACTCAAACTGGACATTTTCTCAAGGCACATCTGGCAAAACCTCAAGGTGCACTAGTGTTCCCCGGCGCACTGGTTGAAAATCAAGGGCTTAGGACACACCAAAATGGTAAATAAGTCAAATAGATCTGCATTTGTGAATCTGTTAACTCAAATTGGACATTTTTTCAAGGCGCACCTGGAAAAACTTCACGGCGCACTAGTGTTCCCCGGCGCTCTGGAGGAAAATCAATGTTCTACTGGACTCAAACACTGATGGAGCTTTCTCTGTCTCTGGCCCCAAACTCTGGAACAAACTGCCCCCGATATGGAACCATCACAGACTCTGGCCTTTTTAAATCGAGGCTTAAAACATATTTATTCAGACGCACTTTTAACATCTTCAACAAGTGTAGTGATACTTATCTTTCATTTTTGTACAGCGGATGTATTGTATCATGGTTTTATCCATTCTATTTGTATTTGTCTGTATTTTATTGTCAAGTGTGTTGTCAAGGGCTCCATTATTAAACGCTGATTGATTAATTAACCTTTATTTAACTGTTGTGACCTGTTGTTTTGTCATTTCTCATGTGTAAATCTGCCATAGTTTGTAATGTATGTGATTTTTTTTTAAATTAAAACAAAAAATAAACAAATAATCTACTATAATTTTACAACAGTCAAAGAAAAAAGAAAAAAAAAGTATATATATGTATCTATAAATACAAATGCAGGTTTGTAATGCTAATTTTAACAAGATTTATAAATTTGCTCTCACTTGTGCAGTTGGTGCCCTTTTACTCCACTTCTTCTTTTTTTTTTAAACAGGTGTAAAAATATAGTAGATTATTTATTTTTAAAACTTTTTTTAAAGGAATTCTTGTCATTTTTTTCCATAAAATTTACATTTAAAAGGTAAAAACTCCACTTACACACAATATTCCCTGTAAACCTGAAAGACTGTGCTCGGGACCATTCTTCGCCTGACATTTTTATTCACATTTTTTGTTCCACGTTTGGTCTCGGAGCTGGTTTTTGACCCGTCTCACCGAACACACGTTTCTTTGGCTGAATACATTTTTCCATTACCATTCATTTAGCATTCTGCATTATGTTCCACACGCTGTATTCTTTCACCTTTCGCTCTCCTAATTCTGCACTTCGGGGACCCGTCTTCATTGTGCGCTTCCACTCGTTGCCAAGGGGCTCCGTTTTATCCCTGCTTTCGCCTCCTTTTGTCCGTGTAGAGACGTATGTGCAGAAAAGGGGGACGGCTCGCTGCATAATCTGGCGTCGTCGTCGAGTCGTCGTCGGGGGCCCGGCTCTCGGCTGCTCGGGCCTTTGTATGTGGGTCAGCTTCGTTTCAAGGTATTTCTGACTGATCCTGAGTAAAATGATCTGAACCCACTGACAGATCATTTGGATTGAAGTAAGAAATAATGTGTTGAAACAAGTGTGGTTTCTGAAGATGTTGGTCGGTGTCAATCAGTAGAAGAAGACTCGTGGACGCTTCTGAATATTAAAGGAAGTTTATTACAGAGAGAAGCATCACACACAGACAGTCGACGTTCACCTGGGACGTCCCACTGTGGCCAAATCCAGGATCTCCCCGATTCTAGTGTAACAGAGCTTTATATGTGGTAGAACAACTGCTCCTTCCTTTTCAGATAAGGAAACCCACTCCCAAATGTTCCTTCATAAAAATTCCCAAACTTACAGACTCTTAGTTTATGGTCAAACAACCTAATTTTGACTTATAATTACCCTTGTCCCCTTTTGGCCCCACAGCCTAGAGGCACTGAATAAACAATTATCTGCACCAGTATCTCTCACAGCAGATACTTCACAAGTCAGAAACGGTTTGAAACAAATAAAACAATCTAGTTCTGTTAAATAAACGGTCTCCACTGATCTTCAGAATCAGAATTACTTTTATTTATCCCCAAGGGGAAATTCTTTTTGTTACATGTGCAACCGACCAGTACACTGTAAACCCAAATAGTATTCTTTACTTGTCAAATGTCAGTAAGTTTACTAAAAGCAAACAAAAATAGGGTATTTACTGAAAATTGTGGAGTAATATAATGCTTTTTTAAAGTATGAGTAACATTTACTAGACTTCTGTAAGTAATGTTACTCACAAAGTGTAAACATTAGTCTAACTTTCCTTTGGACTGTGATGTTACTTATCAAAACTAAGTAATATATTATAATTTGAATCAAGAGTAATGTGACAAACTGAAACTTAGCCATCTTACTCACAAGGTCCAACTGTTATGAAGTTACCTATCAAAAGTAACATTACTTGCCTACAAGTAGTAAACTGAACTCATGGAAGTACAAGGATTATTGGACATGCGCACTCCCTCCCGCTCTTTTCCCGCCTGTGGACGACAGACTGAGCTGAGTCATCGAAAGGAAGGATTTAACTTTGTCTAATTTAAGGTAATTATTTGGTTTATTTGATATTTGTTCTTTCAGTTAGTGATATTATTGTGATTAACAGCAGTTGTAAATGTTTATTAGACGCTACAATACGAGAGAGTTATTTGGAAGTTGTGGCTTCCCTCCTTAAAAAGGGAGACCTAGCTAGCTAGCTCCCTGTTTAGCTAAAGTAGGCTATTGACACAGACTGCTAATGAAGTAGCTTCAACCTTTTCACTTGTTGTCACTCTGGTTGTTCAAAAACGGACTAAAACGACTTTATTGTGTGTAATTTTACTTCCGTAATTACATTAGCTGCTCCCTGGGCGCGTGCGTGTGGACATTGGCTTATGGTAAACTGCTGTTGTTGAACATTTGAGGTGTTTTGTGACATTTTCAAGCACTTGACACGGAGAGCAACATTACTAGCTTTACTATTTCACTCAATACCACAATATGTGTCGTGTCAGGATACATTAAACTTGTCTACAATTTCTCTTGAACGTGACGCCTTAGCGGAGAGGACATGCACGAAGGAGAGACGCAGAACTGGCTCGTGGTGAAATTATTCATTGTTGGTAGCAACGTACTACTCACACTAGAGTTGTACCGTGGCTTTTCAAAGCGGTCACATTGAAATGTACACGCATGACCAGTCCTACCTGTGGCTACGGTCTCTCCTAGTCCACACCTTTCTCCTCTCTCAACAGCACGTGTGCGGTGTTGTTGTCACCGGCTTTGATCGCGCACTCGCGAGACAACGTACTCACACGATAACCATTCATTAACACAAGGAATAGAATAGGAATTGCGGTGAGCTCTGGCGTGGGGCAAATCATTTCAATCTATCGGAAAGAATCCGGATCACCACGGCACCTCCGCACGGCGCGATCTGAGCTCCTCGCAGTTTTAAAGCTACAGAAAAGCTGTGGTCACAGCACCGAAGTTGGACCGCGTGCAGTGTCCCGGGGCAGCAACGAGCACGAACAACACGGAGATAACCTGTAACAGTTCTATGAGATTTAAACTAACTCTAGTGTGTTTGCAGAGGATCAAGGTGTTTCCTACGTATACGTTTTCTCCGTCAAGTTTCCTTTGATGCTGTGTTTGTGACGTGAATCTGAGGAGCTGCATGTCCTTCATACACTGTGAGGTAATACTAGGTTTGCTGTGTAACTCCAATTCTATGTATGTAATTGTCAAAGGTGGGTACAGTATCCAGATATTGTACTCAAGTAAGAGTAACTGTCTGGGTGTAACATCTGATTTATAATTTGAAGTCAATTTCATTGGAGAGTCAAAACATTAAGCAAAGCTCAAATCTGGTATTTTCACACAAAAGCTACCAAACTAAATCATATCTTAAGAAACAAGAAACACATGTTTAAATCATTTCTTATTGTCAACATTAAGCTTTTGTCACTTGTAGATTTACTCAGAGGGAAGAGGAACCAACATTTTTACTCAAGTAAGAGTATAGTTACTTGAGTAAAAATGTTACTAAAGTAGGAGTATTGTGTCTGAATGTTACTCCAAGAAGTACAATTTCTTGGGAAAAGTTACTTGAGTAAATGTAACTGAGTACAACCCACCTCTGGTAATTATGTGAAATGATTAATGTATTGGCACTAAAATCTTTAAATTTGAAGTGAAGGGCGAATTAAAGTTTGTTTACAGCAGTTCTTAAACTGTTAAACTAATTAGAGAATTAATCATAATGTAGACCTTATTCGCATAATATTCAAGGAGTCTCTTAAATAATAGCCTATTGGTGCTATAATGGTAATAGTAAATCTTTTTTTTTTTCAACAGTTTTTGTTGAATAGGCCTTTTTAGTCAAATTGGATCTGGTCTTGTAAGAAATTTTGTGTACAATTTTGTGTACATGACATCTAAAAGAAACTAGTTCACTGGGACTTGTCTGGACTGGATTCTAAACTTCAGGACAGTGTGCGAACAGCAGTGACCTGAAATTGGACTAAAGTGTCTAATTTCAATGGGAGCAGGGAACATTTTATAATTTCTCCCTATGAAACTAGAAGATGATTTTAGTATGCTAAATGCTAGTATACTATGCTCTGTTGAAAATGCTCAAGTTGTTTTTTCTTTTAAGGCTCCAGTTGTTTCAAGGCCTTATCGACGGAGGATTTACCAACTCAAAGGTAATAAATTGAATAATGAATATGATTCTTTTCTAAATTTAAGCACATCCAAGAGTATTGAAAAAAAAAACTATAAACAGAACAGACATGGTTGCTGTAGATTTTGATTAATTGTGCAGAGTTATAGATTATCAATTGAAGAGGGTTGCTCTACTCTTCTTGATTAAAAAAAAACAGATGGCTAGAGTAATCTGATAGCCAACATTATATGGATACAGTGTTTTGATTTAATTATTGTTCATGTTAAAGAGGCCGACACAGTCTCTACATTTAAGACCAGGCTCAAAACGTTCCTCTGCAGACGCCTGTCACACCAGCTCCGGTTCACTGCGGTCCGGTTTTGACGAAATTCACGTAGATTCACGTGGTTTCGCGTGAGAAACACTCGTCAAATGACATGAAAGCCGCACCAGACCGCTGCGGTGTCCGGCAAAAATAGACTTCTTGCGGATTCTTTCCGCAGACCCGCGCAGCTGCTGGACCCACGGCCCAGAGCTCCGAGGTCGGTGTGACAGGGCGCATTGATTTTAAGCACTTTCTAAGTCTTGTAGGACCCGAACCAGAGCCGGACCGGAGTCAGTGTGCATCAGGCGTTAGCCATGTTTTTGTTTTTGTTTTTTTGTGATTGTGATATTTAATCTATTAATCTTATTTTTAACAAGAGGCCCTGAGGTCAGTTACATGTCTGTAATTATTTAAAAAATCCTTTTGGGGGATGAGTAAAACTAATTGTCAAATGCTGGGCCGGGCCAGAATGTGGATGGTAACAGATATGTCTTCACCAGATTTCTTTCATCAGACAACCTTACATTTCCTGTCACTGCACTCACTCATTGTGAGTGCAGGACACTCACGATGACAACAAGTGCACTAACGATATTTTTTCGATATATTGTGCAGCCATAGTCTATATGCACGAGTGCTCTTCCACTGCTGTTCAAAGCCTTTGATAAAGAGTCGCTTTTGCCCTCTTATGACATTTTTGGCATTACCTTATTACATTACATTACATTATCTTTCCAAAAATGGGCTGCCATTTAACTATTTAAGCCTGGTTTTTCAGGATTAACAAACGTAGAACAATATTGTGTAGAGGGGAAAAATACTTTTCTTTACAGTTTCAAAATGATGACATATATGCAATCAAAAAACTAATGCAATTTTTGTCTATGTAGGATTGGGATGTGGACACAGACTTCAGAGATGTAGACGTCTGCCTTTTGATGGTCCTTCCAGAAGATGCACCATCAAATCCACACAAAATTGGACTTTTAAATTGCATGCAATTTTATCAATTTACGGACATTTTTAAAGCCATTTATAAAAATTTGGATTGTTCATCTTCACTTGATGTCATTGCATGTTTCCAATTCTCATGTAAAAAAGTTAGAGAATTAAAACAATTGCATTTAATTAAGAATGTTTTATTTAATGTACATTTTCATTCCATTGAGTACTGGAAGGGGACACTATTACTACAATAGCAGTATATTATATTGTAACCTTATAGTAATACAATTTTATATAAAGATATAGATAATGTTACATATGGATCAATTGGGTGAGTAGCCTTTACTGTGACAGTTTAGTAAGTTTACTAATGACTGATGAGTAATTTAACTAAAAATAATGATATCAGACCAACAATTAAACTTTGGTTAACTAGTCAAATATTAGTTTTACAAACTTAAAATGTATTGATCACTTTACTGGGTTTTTCTTAGTAAGCTGTACTTTCATATTTTTGGTTACTTTACTCATGACTGATGAGTAATTAAACCACAAAATATTATAATAGACCCACTTAATGGGAACTTGTTTGTTTACTAGCAAAGCATAAAGTTCTACACACTGTGATTACTTAAGTGAACTCTGTCTTTTCTATCAAGTTTACTAGGGTAATTTAAGGCAATCGGTTTCCTGGGTTTTTCTAAGTAAACACTACTATCGGGGTTTACAGTGTAGAGACAGTAAAGTATTAAAAACAAAATAAGATATATATAAAATAAAAATAAAATACAATAGATCTATAATGATCAACCCCATTTAACTTAACTTATAAAGTATCTTTATTAATCAACTAAACCCCGATATGAACAATTTCAGGGGTTTAGTTGATTATTGTTCATGTCGGGGGTTTAGTTGATTAATAAAGACACTTTATAAGTTAAGTTAAATGGGGTTGACCATTATAGAGCTATTGTATTTTATTCTTATTTTATATATATCTTATTTTGTTTTGTCTCCACTGATCTTAACAAGTCAAAACGTCGGAAATTCAGATTAATATCCTGAAATCAAGACATTTTAACTCATCTAGGACTTCATTATTTGCCGTGTAATTGTGTTAGATCACATGTGAAAGTGTCTGAAATTAAATAAAATACAACTTACAGGTGTTTGTATCGTCCTGTTCTCGTTCACGTGACTCACACATGTTTGCGGTGACGTCACTTCATATAAAAACGGTAATTTCTGTGATTTTAGAAACGGTAGAAAAGAACATTTCCTTCTATTTTATTTAAATACCAATAATAATTAAGTACTGTCTACAATTATAATGTGCGATTATAGAACAAGGCTGGGCCCAAGAGGCTGCAGTACCTCACACGACCACTAATCAATCTGGGACATGGACAGAGGGGGCGTGTCTTATCCAGTTCTTTTAATTCATCCATGATAGAGACGTATGTGCAGAAAAGGGGGACGGCTCGCTGCATAATCTGGCGTCGTCGTCGAGTCGTCGTCGGGGGCCTGGCTCTCGGCTGCTCGGGCCTTTGTATGTGGGTCAGCTTCGTTCGGATTCTCTTTCATTTGGCGCCGCCGTGGCCCCGTCATTAGCCGTGATGTAGGTCGCGCTCGGGCCCCGTTTGCATGTGGGAGGTAGACGCTGCAAAAAAAAAAAGATGATATACGTTGCTGTAGCGCGGCGCGTCCCAACCTTTGGTGTCTCGAGTCGAACTTCGGCTGACACTCAGGGCACCCTTTAAAGTGCGTGACGTTTGACTAAAATGCAGTTAAGATGAATGTATTTCAAATTCTGCCAAAATCTTCACAAATTTGAGGCAATTTTAGCTTTTTTTTGTGTTTAATTTCACTTCCTGGTTGTAAATGATGACATCACACTGGGAAATTACCAAGAAACGTCCTGTACAGAGCACCAAAACTCATCTTATGTCAGGTTTTTTTTATTTGACGAAGAAAAATACACGTGAACACCTTTATTTTGTTGAATTAATGTTTAAAGAGTCAAAAAAGTACTTCGTCTCTCACAGTGTGATGTCATCAGTTTGTTTACTTCCTGTCATTTTCAACAGATTTTTCAACTTTTCTCCACAAATAACGACCTGATTGGTGTCAAACTATAATTTATATTTACAACAGGTATTAATACACTGAGTAAAGTCAAAATTAGAAAATCATAAAAACATGTCATACGCACTTTAACTTGAGTTTCGGGAAAATAAATGTATTTATTAGTCACATATGGTCAACTATTACTATAATATTTTTGTTTTAATTATATTTATGGTCCAAGAAACTCCAAAAAGATGCAAGATTACAACTAATAACACTTTTTTTATTTGGATAAATGTATATTTCATTTCTTTTAAAAACTGAATCTATTCCAAGTATGCCTAATAATTGCTCACGTACCCTTTGGGGTCCCCGTACCCCTGGTTGGGAAACTTCTGTTGCACTGTATAAAACACACCTGAGTGCTTCAGCATGTCACATTTTATTAAGACGAGACACTGAGCAGGAAAAATACTTAAATCTATAGATATCAATTTGAAACGTCTCCTGTAGTTTTGTAGTTCACTCACATAAATGTAAGACAGGTTGTCATCCTGTAATGTTCAAATATAAACAACATATTTGCACATATTTCAGACATAAATGTGAAAAATGTATAGAGCCAGGTTCACATTTCTTTCTTTGTGTTATTGACATTAGATTTATAGAAGGGCTTTGGGAAATCTTATTTAGTGTTTGAGGAAACTAGATTGACAGAAAACGTGTTCAAATTCAACTTTTGCCTCATTTAATGCTTAGAATTAGAATTGATCAAATCCCTGTGTTTGATCAACAGAATCTTGTTAAGTTTTGTAAATTGTACAGTTTGGTGCAGGAGCTACGTTAAGTCTGATCTTTATGTCTCTGTGGGACGAAAATGCATCTGGAGAAAACGACCTTTGCATTCAGTCGCTTTTAGTCAAGTTTTTGTCGCTTAGAATCGCGCTTTGGTCGTTTTAAGTTGTGTTTTTGTCACTTTTACTCATGTTTTTGTCACTTTTAATCATGTTTTTGTTGCTTTTAGTCACATTTATGTCACTTTTGAATGCGTTTTTGTCACTTTTAGTCGCATTTTTGTTACTTTTAGACCTGTCTTTGTCGTTTTAAGTTGCGTTTTTGTCGCTTTTCCTCAAATCCTTCTGTCAGAATCTTGTTGAGTCCAGATTGTACAGTTTGGTGCAGGATCTACTTTAAGGCCGATCTTTATGTCTCGAGGGACAAAAATGCATTTGGAGAAAATGTCCTTTGGAGTCAGTCACTTATAGTCGCGTTTTGGTTGCTTTGAGTTGCGTTTTTGTCACTTTTAGTCATGTTTTTGTAACTTTTAATCATGTTTTTGTTGCTTTTAGTCACATTTCTGTCACTTTTAGATTTGTCACAAGTAGAAAACATATTCAGATTCATATTTTTGTTCCTTTATTTATTAGTTACATTTACAGTGATATAGAGAATATTTATAAAGACAAACATTGAGCAATAAATTATTACTTTGTTCATCATTGGCCAAATTTTCAGATTTGTTGTTTTTATATTGTATCCCAGATAGATACATCTTTACAAAAGTGAGAAGTTATTTTGTGAACTTTGTTAAACTTTTCCTCAGTTTGTGGACTTCACTGTAGAACTTAAAATATTAGCTCTGGCGGTTATGTGTTTTCAGCAACAAACCAGCGCACAAAATCTATGTCAAATCCCACATTTTTTTCTGTCCAGAGTAAACACCCTCAAGAAACAAACACACGAGATTAAAACTAAATATTACACCATGTACAAGAGCTGCTCCATTATGAAAGTATTATAATGTCACCCCTTTTGTGTCATTGTTGAAAATTGAAATCACAATTATTTAAACAATTATTTGCTCAGAGAGAATGTGAGACGTCTGCGAGTGTGAAATGAAGAGACTGAACAAAAAGAAATGTATCTCGTTAATGTTAATAATCGTTATTACTTGGTTACTCATGTTTTCTAATCAAAAATTTAAAGGGCGTATGACAGGTTTTCATGATTTTCTAATTTTGACTTTATTCAGTGTATTAATACCTGTTGTAAATATAAATTATAGTTTTACACCAATCAAGCAGTCATTTGTGGAGAAAAGTAGAAAAATCTGTTCAAAATTACAGGAAGTAAACAGACTGATGACATCACGCTGTGGAGACAAAGGTTATGCATAATTTACACAAAATAAACTACTTTTGTTGAACCTTTAAACATGAATTCAACAAAATAAAGGTGTTAACAGTATTTTTGTTTGTAAAATAAACAAATCTGTGACATCTGCGGAGTTTTGGCCCAATGTATAGGATGGTTGCTATGGTAATTTCCTACCGTGATGTCATCATTTACAACCAGGAAGTAAGACATAAAAACTAAAAAATTGCAAAACCGCACTGAAATTTGTGAAGTTTTTAAACACAATTTGAAACATATTTATCTTAACTGCATTTTTGTCAAATGAGTCATCGAACCTGTCATGGGCCCTTTAAAATAATTGTAAATGTAATTTGATTAATTGCACAGCCCCAGAGAACGACCTCATCATTGCTTAAAGTGCGTATGACAGGTTTTTATGATTTTCTAATTTTGACTTCATTCAGTGCATTAATACTTTGTGTAAATACAAATTAGAGTTTTACACCAGTCAGGTCGCTATTTGTGGAGAAAAGTTGAAAAATCTGTTGACAATTACAGGAAGTAAACAAACTGATGACATCACACTGTGGAGACAAAGGTTATGCATAATTTACACAGAATAAACTACTTTTTTGACCCTTTAAACTTTGATTCAACAAAATAAAGGTGTTCACATGTGTTTCTCTTTGTCAAATGAACAAAATCTGTGACATTAGATGAGTTTTGCCCAGTGTACAGTGTGGTTGCTATGGTAATTTCCTAGCGTGATGTCATACTTTACAACCAGGAAGTAAAATTTAAAACCTAAAAAAACAACTAAACTGGGGTTAAATTTGTAAAGATTTTAGTAGAAATTTGAATATATTTATCTTAACTGCATTTTAGTTAAATGTGTGTTTCAACCAGTCAGAGGAACTTTAAGTCCTTTTAGAACTGATGAAATAGTTGAACTTGATTTGATTTTTCTGACAACGTTTTGGAGTGAATTTGTATTTATTTATTTTTTCTTCTTTTTTTGGGAGTTGCAAAAAGTGTAATGAAACATTTATAACACAAAACAGAGTGCAATACGTAAGTGTATCTTCCAAAAGTGTCCTACTCTTCACAGGGACAATACCACGTTTCTTTTTTTAATATATCTATTTATTTCAATGTTTAATGTTAAAACACTCAATACACAGAACACGGAACAAGACCAGAGTAAAGAGAAAATAAAATAACCAAATAAAGACAAAGAAATCAAATTAATTCTACAAAAACGTCCAACTTGGTTTTCTAGTCTAGTCAAGTCTTCTAAATACGTCCGTTTTCAAATTAAAATTCGTATTTCTTTCTTTTTAGTTGACTCTTTCTGGCAGAGTTGGCTATATATTCAATTTATTTTTCAAATTTAAGACACTTTTTTTTTTTTTTTTAAAACAAAAACACAAAAACCAGACAAAGAGAGAACAAACAAACAAACTTGTCACATTTGGTCCAAAGTCACACAATTTGCACAATTTTTTAAACGTTTTAAGGAGAAAACTGAATCTGAACTTCTCAAATGTGTGTGATCTCATGTTACCTGGTGTTTAGTGCAGTGCAGGAGGAGCAATAGGAGGAGGAGGAGGAGGAGGAGGTGTGAAGCAGCTTTGTCACAGTGATGAAGGATGAGGTCAGGCGGAGCGCGTCTAAAGCGGCGGGTGCAGGTCCCGTGGGTGCTCCGGCAGAGGTGGGTGTCATAAAACATGTGCATTCAGATGTAAGTGTCTGCACTGGTCGTTGCTCAAACTAAAATATTTCACTTTAAGGAACGTGGGCACATCGTTTGTTCTAGAAATGCCTCTGTTTGTTGTTTTAGACGAAGTAAAGCTGAAACGATTTAACTTCAAACTACAAGAAAACAAACTCTTCCTTTTACGCAGAGGCGGAGTCACGCTGCAAGAAACTGATCCATGTCGTGTGTGTCGACTTTGATTGTCTGGCTGCCTGTGGGCGGGGCCTGCTGGTCTGTGGCTGTCTGTGGGCGGGGCCTGCTGATCTGAGCACTCTGGTCCGGTGTCCCTTCCCATTCAAATTTTTAAAAAACATTGTTAATTTGTGGTCTTTCCTCTAAACCTTGGACAATATCCACCTCCAGATCTCCACTTTTCTACTTTTGTTCACACTCCCTGACTCTCCCAGACTGACTTTCAAACTCCTGGTTTGTGCCCTTTAAAGCTGAGTCACATGTTTACTGTTGGTCACATGTTTGTATTTACTGTCAGTGACATGTTTTCCTGTCAGTCACATGTTTGTTTTTCTTGGTCACATGTTGGTCACATGTTGGTCTCATGTTGGTCACATGTTTTTGTTCATCTTGGTCACATGTTGGTCACATGTTTTTATTTCTAATGGTCACATGTTTAATTTTTTTTTATTTTATTTAATGGACAGTGTGCAGTTACATTTAAAAGATGGCTGCACCAGATTTAGCAAAAATGCTAATTTCCATCTGTAGTCGTTGGTCACATGTTGGTCACCTTTTTGTTTCTCTTGGTTACATGTTGGTCCCATGTTTTTTCTCATGGTCCCATGTTTTTGTTTCTCATGGTCACATGTTGGTCCCATGTTGGTCCCATGTTGGTCACATGTTGGTCACATGTTGGTCCCATGTTGGTCACATGCTGGTCACATGTTGGTCACATGTTGGTCCCATGTTGGTCCCATGTTGGTCACATGTTGGTCCCATGTTGGTCACATGTTGGTCACATGTTGGTCCCATGTTGGTCACATGTTGGTCACATGTTGGTCACATGTTGGTCCCGTGTTGGTCACATGTTGGTCCCATGTTGGTCACGTGTTGGTCACATGTTGGTCACATGTTGGTCACATGTTGGTCCCATGTTGGTCCCATGTTGGTCACATGTTGGTCACATGTTGGCAGACACAGAGCAGGGCTCACGCTGAGGATGTCAGGGCTGTAGTTGACTCTTTGTGACAGAATCGTTCCATCGTGAACAGAGGCTTCAGAGTTTGTTGTAAAAGAACGTGGCGCTCTGTCCACGTCTTCATTTAAAACATTTTATCACAAACTCAAACTCAACAAAGAGCCTGAAGTGACGTGACACTTTGGGTTGAAAGCTGTTGATTGTGAGGACGGTCCACCTGCTTCTCTTCTGTCTCTAAATCTGTGCTCGTTCATTAAAGTTCATAAAAAGTGTGTGAGTTTAGAACAAGTTTGTCACATTTAAATACCTCCTACTTTCTCTTTTCATGGTTTAAAAATGTGATATGCAAGGTTTAAACTTCATGTGTCACAGGGTCCAAAAATGGAATGACTTTATGAATAAATGCATGAAAATTAGTGAAAAAGTCGCACCGCTTCTGATTTTTAAAACGTTAGAATCTTCAGTATTCAGTCCACTTTTTAAACAAAACGAGAAGCCATTTACGCAGAAACGTTTATAGAAAGTTACAGTATGTTTTTCCTGTCACAAAAGCAGCTCAAATTCAAAAGTCGGCTTCTGTTCTCCGCTTTTTTACCACAAAACAATACGGAACTTCTCAACTGAACCGACGAACCCTCTCCAAGTCGAGGAATGTACAAACCGCACAAAGGAAAGAGGGAATTTGTGTGAAAACTTAAGATTCAGAGCGAGCGACACTGACGCTAACGTGATAAAGACCGTCGACTCAAACGCAGCTCCTGGTTTGAAGCAGAAGCACAAAAGAGTCGAGTTAGGCCCGAGCGAGGGACGAGGATCGGCCGGTGAGGGACTATTTGGAACTGAGGAACTGGGAAAATGGCGGAATTCAACAAGTGAACAAAAAATATTGACCGATGCCTCAGTAGCGCCGCCTCAAAAATCAATCAACATGGGGCCAATGGGAGCCTGACCTGGAAAAATTTCAACAAAAAAATACAAAACATTCTTGGAAAATAGAGCAGCTCTGGACCATAGAACTATAATAAAACCTGGAAGATGAATCCAAAATGGCGCCCTGTTCCTCCCTGTGGCCTGAGCTCATTGGTGCATGACCCCAAAAAATGTCTTACTTCCGCATTTACTTCCTGATACGGAGGCGGCCATCTTTGCTTTAGGGCACCACGTGACCACAATCCCCCATGATGCTTTGAGCGACGTGAACGACCAGCAGCTGCAAGTTTTTGTGTTAGCGTTAGCTTGTGTGATTGTAATTGTGTTCTTCATGTTAGACACACGTGAAGCGTCTGAAATGAAATAAAATACAACTTACAGGTGTCTCTAGTCGAGCCTTTTCCACGAGCTTCTGTTTGTATCGTCCGACGCTCGTTCACGTGACTCACACATGTTTGTGTGACGTCACTTCATATAAAAACTGTAATTTCTGTGATTTTAGAAACGGTAGAAAAGAACATTTCTCAACATATCGACTTTCATGTGGAAACAACAAACGTGTCCAATCTGCTCCTAAAGATGTTTGATTCTTCCATTGAATCCACTTCATCCATAGATTTCTCTGGGACATTGTAACTTCAAAGGACGTTTTCTTAAAATGCATTTTTGTCCCTCGAGACATAAAGATCAGCCTTAAAGTAGATCCTACACCAAACTGTACAATCTGGATTCAACAAGATTTACACCAAACACACAAGAACTTTTGGATATCTAATTCTAAAACTGGTTTATTGAAGTTTTAAGTTAAGAGTCGAAATTTGATTTTAGGACAATTTTCAGGCCAATCTTGATTACTCAAAAACTAAATAAGAAATCCAAAATCCCCTCTGTACATTTTTGTATTTAATGTGACAAAATGAACCAAGAAATTTAAACCTGGTTCTGTCCATTTTTCAGATTTAAATGTCCCAAATATGTGGATTTTTGGCATTTTTTTCCACATAAAATGCCTTATTTCTACATGAAAACATGACATGATGAAAAACTTGTTAAAAAAAAAAAATGTTTCTTACATTTATGTGAGTAAACTACAGGAGAAATTTCAAACTTAAAATTGAAGGTTTTTTCCTCCTCCTTCATCTGTAGTGTCTCATCTTATGTGAGGCTGGGTTTATATTTTTTACTGTTTGCTGTGAATATTGTGAGAATACATTATTTTTTCTTTAAAGTGCATATGACAGTTTATAATGATTTTCTAATTTTAATTTTATTTGGTGTATTAATACGTATTGTCCATTGATTTTACACCAATCAAGTCATGGTTTGTGGAGAAAAGCTGAAAAATCTATATAAAATTACAGGAAGTAAAAATTGATGACATCACACTGGGGAGACTCATTCCATCCAAAGGTTTTGCATAATTTACCCAAAATAAACAACTTATTTTACCCTTAAAACATTAATTCAACAAAATAAAGGTGTTCACATGTGTTTAGATTTGTCGGACAAAAAAATCTCTGACATTAGTCGAGTTTTAGTCCAGTGTGCAGAGTGATTTCCTGGTGTGATGTCATCATTTACAACCAGGAAGTGATATTACAAAACTAAAAAAAATGCTAAAATTGCTAAAACGTATAATTAGTTTTAGCAAAACTTTAAATATATTTATCTTACCTGTATTTTAGGTAAATGAGTAGTCCAACCTGTCATAGGCCCTTTAACGGTTTGAAAATCAGGAATAGCACAGTTTTAATTCAGTCAAAGAAGTTCTAAAATCTATCTTAAGTCAGTAAATAATCACCAGTTTTCACACTTTCTCTTTTGCCGCGTGGTCATTTTCCTCGCTCGTGTTTAGTATTCCCGGCCCCTCGCGGCTTATCGACGCTTCTCTCTTCTCCCTAAATTACATGTTTCCTCTTAATTGTTATCGAAGATGGTATCGAGAGGCGGACGACGTTTTCCCGGCGCGTGTGACAGTCGTCTGAAGAGGGCACCTGTGCAAAACGCTGATATGTTTAATTAATGGCGCCCCTCCAGACCCTCTCGGCGCGCCCCTCTGCCCCGGGACGGACGGCTGCAGCGGGCCCCGGAGCCACGAGGAGGAAGAC
This sequence comes from Rhinogobius similis, assembly GCA_019453435.1. Classification (NCBI taxonomy): domain Eukaryota; kingdom Metazoa; phylum Chordata; class Actinopteri; order Gobiiformes; family Gobiidae; genus Rhinogobius; species Rhinogobius similis. Next base: position 4,146,782 of record CM033634.1, on the reverse strand, counting down.
GAGGTAAAACACACAAATATGAACATTGTAAAGATTGAATGTGTTTGACTGAGATTGGAACAGTTCGAAAGTGGATTAAAATTCATCGTTTTATGTAATGTTTTCTAATTAAAGCTGCGGTGTCTGACCTTTTTGGGTGTGAAATTGTAAAGTTTGTGTTTTCCATCAAAGAGTGTCTTGTAAAAGCAGCACTTTCTGACATAAATGAGACCTCTGTGTGCTGTGTGTGTCTAATAATAAAGTATTTTGTCTTGAGGTAAGAGCTAAAAGCAGCGCTCTGATTGGCTGTGCTCGGGTGGTCCTCCCAGTTTCACTTTGTCGTCTGAAAAAAGCTGTTTTAAAGCTGTGCACAGAACTGAAAATGATGCATGTGAATTTTAACGACGTGCCAAAGGGTTTGTAGAGCGAGGGACGACTTTGATAAATTTAAAAATCTACCAATCAGGTGCCCCAGCTTTAAAGGAATCATACAGAACAAAAATAGACTAAAACAAATGCATTATTTATGGAATTATGCTATACATTTATAAATTCCTTAGTTCTTACTGTGATTGAGCTGTATCTCCACAAACCTGACTCGTACGTACCCAGATGAGCCTCCTCCTGTTTGAAAATGTCATTCCTTTGGCTATAATATTCCACAGTATGGCATTAAATGCCCCTAACTCCACGGACATTGTTCAAAAGTATGGTTTTAACTTTCTATTTCCGTGGAATCATGCAGGTGAATTTCCACCTCCAGAAAGTTACACACTGTGTCTAAGTTTATAATTTGAGGAGATTTCCAGTCTTGATTCAATGGAAAGTAAAACGTGCACAATGGAGTAAATTTCATGATAGAAAGGAGTCAAAATGTTGAGCAAGTTAATCGATTAATCGCAACTAATCAATTATAGAAATGGTTAACTAATTAAGTAATCGAGTAATCGTTAACTGGTTTATACACAGACTCTAAAACATTCTGTGCTGAAAGAGGAGGTTTTGTTACTCAGACAGAGCAGGAACGACACAAAAAACACAGGAAACATGTAAATTGTGTGCTTTTGATTAAAATACTTGTTCATCTTTAAATATTCTCCACCAGGACGTCGTCAAGGCTTCACTTCAGCTTCATCTGGCTAGTTTTTTTTTCTTTTGTTTTCTACACCAGTGTTTTTCAACCTTTTTGAAGTCACAACACACTTTATTTGGTTAAAAATGTTCCGCAGCACACCACCTTCTGAAATATGATCGAAGCATAACATTTAAAGGAAAAAAGTGGTGTTCAATGTAGCAAATATTGTCCATGCCGGTGCCACTGTGTCTAGTTCTTACATTTTTGCCTTGGTGATTGTTTTGCTTTCTTTTTTGATAGAGAAGTGACTCTCAAGGAATGCTAAAAATGGAAAACTATTCAATTAAATCAATTAATCTGACATTTTTTTCAAGGCACACAGGTGTTCCCTGGCACACTGGTTGAAAATCAAGGTACTTTTTTTTACTCCTATACATTAATTCAACCAAAAAAAGTTGTTCACGAGTATTTTTATTTGTAAAATGTGTTAAAATCTGTGACATTAGATGAATTTGGTCCAGTTTACAGTGTGGTTGCTATGGTAATTTCCTAGTGTGATGTCATCATTTACAACCAGGAAGTAAAATAAAAAACCTCAAAAATTGCTAAAGCGGAAGAAAATGTATAAAGTATTTGAGCAAAATTTGAAATATATTTATCTGAACTGCATTTAAGAGAAGTCAGTCGTCCAACCTGTCATAGGCCCTTTAATAACAGTCGCCTAATCACTTCTGCTTCTTGTAACCGAAAGTTCTCATCACTTTTGCGTTTTCTAACAACCTTCTTCTCGCCTAATCCGGAGGTGTGCGTCCTTTCCCGCCGACGATTAGCCCGGTCGCTAATCCACTGATAATGTGTTTGTATTGACTCAGCTTTAGCCAAACACAAACCGCGGCTAATCAGTGCTACGCTAGCTCCGGTCACTCCCTCCGACGCCTGTTTACCGCCGCGTTATTTACATATGAAACGGCGTCCGGGCCAAATCCTCCCGGGAATATTAGCCGATTATGCGCGGAGATAGGATTAGCGCGAGCGTCGCTAACCTCACAGAGATACAGGAAACGGGCGGGACGCGGGTTCAGGAGATGCCGCGATAACAGTCAAATCCAGTTGATATTTTAGTCGGCGAATTCCTTCATTATTTGACAAGTCTAGTTGGGAGCCGGCGTCGCGATTGTCATCTGAAAATGTCAAAAAGAATTAAACCGTGATGGCTTCCAGATGGCGGTGAATGCGTCCGGCAGATAAGCGCAGACTCCCAACGCGACTAGATTTAGCGCGTTCAAAAAAAAAAGCAGGCTAATTCCGCGCTAATATAAATATGGCGTGTGTGAATGCTGGTTGAACTCGCCTTTTTTACCCCCGCCTCTGCAAAAATGCCACGATAATGTCAGCGCAGATGTGCACGCCGAGATTGCGAGGCTATAGTTGATTAAGGTTCAAACTCGGCTCCGGATTTGCGATAAGCGAAAGGTTGCGGGGTTTTTTTTTTGGACAGGTATTGAGGTAATATTTAAGCGGAATGAAAGTACAGGAGGCACGGAGGGACAAAGTTGTGAGATATCTTGAAGGAGGCGGTTTTGCATAAGGAGATAATGGTTCGGATCAATTAAAGGGGAGATACGAGAGAAGAGGGCAAAGTGTGTTTGAGTGCAGCCGGAGGACTTCAGGAGTGCTCGTGGTTCAATAAAGAGACGCGCTTATTATTATTATTATTAAGCTTTTATTATTATTATTATTATTATTATTATTATTATTATTATTATTAATAAACTTTTATTATTATTACTATTATTATTAATAAGCCTTTATTATTATTATACTTTTATACAGGTGTTGTGAAAGGAATCAGTGTAAAAACATTCACTTTTATTATTATTAAGCTTTTATTATTATTATTATTATTATTATTATTATTATTAAGCTTCTATCCAGGTTTTGTATCTTTCCTGAATAGTTTAGTGCAGTGTTTTTCAACCTTTTCTGAGTAACTGCACAATTTTGGGTTCAAAAGATACCACGGCACACCAACCAATTATTATTATTACTACTCTTTTATTATTATTAAGCTTTTTATCCAGGTGTTGTAAAAGGAATCAGTGTAAAAACATTCACTTTCATTATTATTATTAAGCTTTTATTATTATTATTATTATGCTTTTATCCAGGTGTTGTAAAAGGAATCAGTGTAAAAACATTCACTTTTATTATTATTATTATGCTTTTATCCAGGTGTTGTAAAGGGAATCAGTGTAAAAACATTCACCGCTGTCAGTAAAACTAGCCTGCTTTGTTGGTGAAGCTAGATTTGGTGCTAAAATGGCACAAGTCAAGCTCAAAGTTGATACTAATCGATACTAAACTAGAACCAAAGTTATTGTTACTGAAAACAACAATTACAGAACAAAGTTTCAATCTTTCCTGAATAGTTTAGTGCAGTGTTTTTCAGCCTTTTCTGAGTAATGGCACACTTTTTGGCCTCAAAAGATACCACGGCACACCAACCACTGCTAAAAAATAAAGTAAAATCTGGTGTATAATGAGCCAAATAATGTCTGTGCCATTTTCTGGTTCTTTAAATGTGGCAGTAGTGATGGTTTTGTGTTCTTCTTTGATGAAGATGCTGAGGAGGGCACTCAAAAATTGAACATTTGTCAATTACAGCCACCTTTTTGAATCTGTTAACTCAAACTGAACATTTTGTCAAGGCACACCTGGCAAAACCACAGGCGCACTAGTGTTCCCCGGCACTGGTAGAAAATCAAGGGTTTAGTGAAGGTAGATCTGGTGCTAAAATGGCACTACTACTACTAAAACTAGAACCAAAGTTATCGTTACTGAAAACATCAATTACAGAACAAAGGTTCAATCTTTCCTGAAGAGTTTTAGAAGGATCTTGAGCTGTGTTTTTCAGAAAATCATTGTTTCAGATCATCTTTAAACCAAATGTAAAATGTTTGATGCTACAAAAGTATGAGAAGGTAGAAAGACTGCTGTTTTCATTTAATTTTTTAATGTAATTTTTGCATGTAATGTCACTTAAATAAGTTGCATGTTATCGCAAAGTCATGTTTAAAAAGTGGAACTGTAAATGTTTTTGTTGTGAAAGAGGCTTCTTTCTGCTCCTTTTCCTTCACATACATTAATGTTAAAAAGAATGAAATCTATATAATTTTATATTTATCTTAAATTAATGAAAATTTGACTAAAGCAGGATGACCATCAATTTATGAATCTGTGAAAAGGTTTTTCTGGATAGAAAACTCCTCGGAGTGATTTCCTAAAACTCTGTGGCCCATCGAGGCAACTGTTGTTGTGATTTTGGGCATTATAAAAATAAATTGATTTGATTTGATTTGATTTGATTTGATTTGAAAAGAGTCGGACTATTTAAATCATGATTAACTTAAAAATGTATTTAGTGATATCTGAAAACCAAAACGGGATCCAGTTGAGTAAAGATCGTCCAGCACTGGATTTTTGTGAAGAAAGTGTGATTTTTATAATAAAAAAACTGATTCAATGGAAGGAAGAACGCATCGAGAAACAGAACAAATGATGCTAAAGAAAGAATTCTGTCCAAAAAGACGGCGCAGCTAAAATGAAAAACTGAAACACAAAGGCATTTTGAATGTTTAGAAATGTGTGGAAAAGCAGCTTCAGAAAAGGAAGGAAAAAGAACGAGAAAATAGAAAAAGACAAGGTTAAAGGACCATTACAAGACACACAACTTGATTTATCTGCTCTTCTCTTAAATATTTTTATAATGACTTTGTGCGTCTTAATCTGTTGTGATTTCAATGTAATTTTATTGTTGTGTAAAGCACTTTGAATTGTCTCGTGTACGAATTGTGCTCTACAAATAAACTTGTCTATATCAGATAGAGCTGCATGATTTAGGAAAAATATCAAAAATTGCATTTGTGATTCATGTTTTAATAATGGGATTCTGTTCAAAGTTCACATTTTAAACACGTCCAAGAGTCTTTCACTGACAAAAAGACTGAAATATGAACTGACAAATGAACAAAATAATCATGTTTCGGGGTGTTTTTGACTCTCCTCAGCATGTTTGTGTTCCTTTTAGCAGTTTTAATGTTGTTTCTGTTGCTATAGTCACATGTATTCAGTTTATAATCACATTTGTGTCACTTTCAGACACATTTTTGATGCTTTTAAATTTGTCTTTGACGTTAAAAGTTGTTTTTGTGTCACTTATAGTTGCATTTTGTCACTTTGTCTCATGTTTGCGTTTCCATTAGTCACCTTTTTGCCGTTTCGTTTCAGAACATGTTTTAACAAATCTAAACTACAGGTTTAGTCATTTTTATGGGAAATAAAACAGGAGGAGGCCCAAAGACTTTATTACACTTGCAGCAGACTCTAACGTACAGAGACAGTGACATTATCAAATCTAAATGTAAAAAAAAAAAGAAGAATCATTAATATTCTATACTTATATTCTCTATCTAGAAGCCTTCAGTCACCATAGTTCAACCTTTATTTGATTTTTTTTTTAATACTTTGAAAAACATTATCGCTGACCAGTTGACAATTAAAAAACAATCGTTAGTTTTGCAGCTCGATTCCACAGAATGATATAATTAATTCTCTATCTCTATAGAGACGTCACTTGGACAAGTTACAGGTCAGATCTGTGGAGAGGAGAAGCACCCACACAGTAATAAAAGCATGTTTTTAAATATAGCTTAACACACCTGTAATTGGATAATTGAAAGACAGATAAGTTTAAGGCGAAACATACAAAACAAATTTTTTTCAATTTTGTTCTCTCAACACATTGACTTTCATGTGGAAACAACAAATGTGTCCAATCTGCTCCTAAAGATGTTTGATCTTCCATTGAATCCACTTCATCCATAGATTTCTCTGGGACATTGGAACTTCAAAGGACGTTTTCTTAAAATGCATTTTTGTCCCTCGAGACATAAAGATCAGCCTTAAAGTAGATCCTACACCAAACTGTACAATCTGGACTCAACAGGATTTAGACCAAAGAGACAATATAATAATATCTAATTCTGAAACTGATTTAATGAAGTTTTAAGTAAAAGAAAGAGACAACATTTGAATTTTTAGTACAATTTAGAAGACAATTTTCAGTCAAATTTAGTTGAATAAAAAATCCAAAATCCCCTCTGTACATTTTTTTTGTAACTAATATTCGTACCAAATGAACCAAGAAATTTAAACCTGGTTCTGTCCATTTGTCAGATTGAAATGTCCCAAATATTTGTATTTTTGTCCATTTTTACACATAAAATGCCTTATTTCTAATGTTTTTTTTCTTACATTTATGTGACTAAACTACAGGAGAAGTTTCAAATTGACATCATTTAATTTAAGAATTTTTCCTTTTCACCTGCAATGTCTCACCTTAAATGCCACACTGTGGAATAATCCAGGAAAAGCAGACTTATCTCCATGGAGACAAGCATGTGTTAGACCCTCACCAAAAAAAGTTACAGAGTACAACTTTAGCGATTGCTCTCAGCTGCTACTTACAACGATTTGTGAAAAAATAAACTACTTCCCAAATGATGTATTGTAGGCTTCACATAAAACAGCGACTATACCTTTGTTCCAGTTTCCAGGGAAATACTTTCAAAAGTCCTCCACATTTAGCCTCCGAATGAACCGCGCTCGCATTCTTAAAAAAGTCTAAAAAGCAATTGAACTCCAAACTCCAAAGAATGTCCTTTAAATCTGACAATAAAATACCTGTGCTTTTCTGAAGAGGTGTCAGAAGTGAGACTTTTATTCCCCCAAATACGAGTATTCAGACAATGGGCCTTTCTGTGTTTGGCGCACGGAGATTTTCCCTAAAAGGATGTCAATATTAAGCTAGGCACATGCACGCTCATATGTTACTGAGCTTTGACCAGTCAGGCGCAAAATGGAACAATCCAACTGCCAATCATTCCCGGCGAAACCGCGTTCTGATGTAAAAATTATTTCCCGGATCGTTTTGTCTGGATCCGTCGCGAGTCGCTGTAGTTTCGGCGTCCTCTTTTCAAACGCTCGTCCTTGGTCAGTCAGGGTCGTCATTCTCACTTCACCGACGCATCGTGTGTCTTTGGCAACCGACAATTCCAAAAAGGAGGAGATGTGTGTGGATACGACGGAGGAAATCGTCCAGCTCGGATTGAAATGTGAGGGGGAAAGGTTTAATTCAAATCGACTTGTAGAGAATCTCGTTTTATTAGAAAGCTGCATGGTGTGGACACTGAAACACTTGGAGGACGGACAGGAAAGAAATCTACACAACGACATCAAACTCACAAACAAATCAATAATTGGTCTAAAAGGTACAGCAGGTATTTTGAATCTTTAACTTTTTGGGGACCTAGAATCTTCATTTTGCATTTATTCAATTAGGCGTTTAATGTCTTAAAAACACCTTGACAAACATGTGTTCTTACTGTGAGTGGACTTGCCTCTCCACAGATCTGACCTCTAACTTGCCGATAAATTAGTTTAATGATATACTGTGGAACATTCCAGGCAAAGCAATAACATCTCCACTAGAAAAGTGACATAGTATAGTATAGTATAGTATATATATAAATTCCCTTTTCACCCTCACCCTTGTCTCTGTCATCCATCTCGGAGCTCGGGTCCATGGAGCTTGAGGGTTCAGTATCCAAATCCAAATCCAAATCCACTTTACTTGTAGCACATTTTATAAACAGACCTATTTCCAAAGTGCTGCACAGACACAAACATAAAAAATGTCAAAACACAATATATAATAACAACTCAATTTGATCTTACTGCTTGTGAAACCAGTAAAATCAAATCCAAGCCAAATGATAAAACCATAAAATAGAAATAAATTAATAGAATAAATCAATTTAAAAAATGCTAAATCACAGAGGACCACACGACTCACGCGGTGTTAAAAGCCAGAGAATAAAAGTGGGTCTTAAGACGAGACTTAAAACACTCCACAGTGGGGACCGTTCGCATGTGGGGAGGCAGAGCGTTCCAGAGTTTGGGTATTGGGTAGTTTGAGTATCTGCAGTATGTTCCTGCTCTTCTCTGGACTCAGAGGTCTGATGTTCCTCCAGGATCTGCTGGAGACACTCCTCCAGTTTGGGGGTCACTGCCCACTTTGACCTTCACCTTCAGGCCTCTCCAGCTCTTCTCTCAGCCCTTTGTATTTCTCTAGTTTCTCGTGTTCCTTTCTCCTGATGTTGCGTCACTTGGTGATACCAGGTCAACCACAGCGGCCTTCCTTTGCTCTTTATCCACAGCACGATGTCTGGTTGGTTTGCCATTACCATCTGTCAGTCCCACAGATACATGAGTGTGAATGAATGAATGAATGTGAGAGTGAATGTTTGTCTGTCCATGACCATTTATTTTGCACCAACATATTTTCTGTAAACCTTTCCTGGTTCTTATACTATGTTTTAGTCACATTAGCAAAAGCAGACGTTAGCGACCACACATTAGTTGCCTCACATATTAGCCACCATGGACATAAGTAAGTACATGTGGCATTCGATGCTCATGCTATCAACCAGTTAGCAACTCAGCTAGTCCGGTACGATTTGAAGGACTCCTGCAGCATTCTTATAAACTGTGTTTATAATTAGCATTAGCCTGAAAAACACGCAAGTTAAGAATGATCCAGAGAGTGTCGGCTGGTACCGAGCTATCGACCACATTTAGGTGAAGCCAAAGCCTCGTTAAAAGTCACTGTTCAGTGTCTAAACCTTTTGGTATTTTATTTTCGATAACAATTAGCGTGTAAAACCATCATCTGAGCTAAAGGCAACGGACTTAAAGTTGAGATTTCTGAATTTCTCTGCGTGGTCGCTCACGTTGTTCAAAGCATCATGGGAGATTGTTGTCACGCGGTGGGAGGCGCTAGCTCCTATTCAGGAAGTAATGCTTTAAAAAATAAACTTTTTTGGCTTCAAGCGCCAATTTTGAGTTCATCTTCCAGATTTTCTTATGGTACTGTGGTTAGCGTCCTCACACGTTAGCGTCCTCACACGTTAGCGTCCTCACACGTTAGCGTCCTCACGCGTTAGCGATCACAGGAGAAGCAGTGAACAATTGAACGCGGCTCCAGTGCGGCCTGAGGATAAAGATGGATGGATGTGCAGGTTTTTATCAGGCGTGGAGCAGCGGAGGTGAGTGTCAGAGTAATAATGATGGAGAATCTGCAGCTGAGGACATGGTTTATGAAGAATATTCCATTGTGTTTAAGACAGGACAGGCTCCTTTTGTCTGGATATGTGCGCGGTTAAGTGCACAGAATGAAAGTAAGACGTGATGTGTGGAGGGTAAGGGCTGAGCAATTCTTACACTAAAAAATCATCGATAACAAAAAACCAATCACGACTCTGATCAATTTCAATTAGACTTCCATCTGAATGTATTCTTTTCAAAGATAAAATAAAATGACTTTGAATATTGATTTAATTATAACACACTAAGAATAATCGGTCTGCAATGAACAATCTGTGAATTTGTGATTTTTACTAAATGTGACCCAAATAAAGCCCAGTTCTTATATAAATAATACTAAACGTACAGTTTTTGTGTTTTCTTCCACATCAGACTTCCGCCTTCGTCAGAACTGTCTCACAAAGGTCGGTGTGACGTATCCAAGGCGTGGCCAACCTATGGCTCTATTATATTAACTGGAGGGTATCGCCATGGATGTATTAAATGAAGGTACCCCCCCTCTGTCTGTGTCCCAGATTGATTAGTGGTCATGTGAGGTACTGCAGCCTCTTGGGCCCAGCCTTTTTCTATCATTACACATTATAATCACAGACAGTACTGAATTATTATCGGTATTTAAATAAAATAGAAGGAAATGTTCTTTTCTACCGTTTCTAAAATCACCGAAATTACCGTTTTTATATGAAGTGACGTCACCACAAACATGTGCGAGTCACGTGAACGAGCGTCGGACGATACAAACAGAAGCTCGTGGAAAAGGCTCGACTAGAGACACCTGTAAGTTGTATTTTATTTCATTTCAGACGCTTCACGTGTGTCTAACATGAAGAACACAATTACAATCACACAAGCTAACGCTAACACAAAGACCTGCAGCTGCTGGTCGTTCACGTCACTCAAAGCATCATGGGGGATTGTCGTCAGGTGGCTCCCTAAAACAAAGATGGCCGCCTCCGTATCAGGAAGTAAATGCGGAAGTAAGAAACTTTTTTGGGGTCATGCACCAATGAGCACTCTCCATAGGGATAAACAGGGCGGCCATTTTGGATTCATCTTCCAGGTTTTATAATAGTTCTATGGGTATCGCTAACTTAAACCTGTCGCCAGCTGCCCCCAGTGGCCACTCCATTGGAACTGCAGCAAAAAGAACCTCCACAGCCCAGAAAGCACTTTCCCCCAGAGCACAATGTAAACACAAACTCGTGTTCGTCTGACAGACCAGCCACGGTTTTCACAAAGGTCGTATTTTGTGGTGATTTTTTTCCTTTTTTCATATCATAAAATTTTTCCGGCTCAAAATCCTTCTGATTGCTTAAAAACAACTTTTTAATCTTTAGCTTTGGCTCGCTCTGTTTTGCGCTGCTCTACTAAAAGCAGGGTTACTCCATGTTTTTAAAGTTCACACACCATCATTTAAGCGCCTTCCAAACAGAGCAGGTAATAGTTTTCTGCAGGAAACAATTGCAAACATGCTGGACACAAATTGTTTAAATTTAATTCCGGTTTACTCAGAGTTATAAAAGAATTAGGCTTACTTTTAACACAAATTCTCTACAAAACCCTCTTAACACACTTTTGCGTTACATAATAGAGTAAAAGTAAACCGTGTTCAACATTAAACCTCCTGTTCTGAGTTTAGTGCGTGCTTTGTTTTGCTCAGAGAAGACGAGGAGAACACGCGCTAATCCACCTGGGAGCTGCAGCTAGTTAGCCTGTTAGCCTTGGCCCACTTAAAAGAGCAACAAAAACAGCATTAATTAGCTTGATGAACCGTCCACATGTGCAAACAGAACATCTTCAAACATTTTGTATCCGTATTCTCCTCAAATCCCACCAAAATCTCCTGAAGCAGAACTCACATGAGCGAAATGGAACATAAGATCACAGAAAGTTTATTTGTGTCACACGAGAAGGGGACATAGCACAAGATTAAAACAGATTCAGTCAAAAATCAAGAGAAGTAACTGTTTAAAAACAATCGTATCATCTGACACTCACTGTATAAGGCAGGGCTGTTCAACTGAAGGCCCGGGGGCCAAACCAGGCCCTCCAAAGGACACGATCCGGCCCTCAACCATCTTCAAAAATATACATACAAAATAAACATGTTTGATCTCTTGTGATTGGTTTAGTTCTGGTTTAGACCAAGTTTAATTCTGGTTTAGTCCTAATTTAGACCTGGTTTAGTTCTAGATTAGACCTGGTTTAGTTCTGGTTAAATCCTGGTTTAAGCTTGGTTTAGTCCTGGTTACATCATGGTTTAGTCCTGGTTTAGTCCTGTTTAGTCCTGGTTACATCCTGGTTTAGGCCTGGTTTAGTCCTGGTTACGTCCTGGTTTAGGCCTGGTTTAGTCCTGGTTAAATCCTGGTTTAGTCCTGGTTAAAGCCTGGTTTAGTCTTGGTTAAATCCTGGTTTAGTCCTGGTTAAATCCTGGTTAAATCCTGGTTTAGTCCTGGTTTAGTCCTGGTTACATCCTGGTTTAGTCCTGGTTAAAGCTTGGTTAAATCCTGGTTTAGTCCTGGTTAAAGCCTGGTTTAGTCCTGGTTAAAGCCTGGTTAAATCCTGGTTTAGGCCTGGTTTAGTCCTGGTTTAATGACATTATAATGACTCAGACTAGTTACTAATGCAGACCAAGTATAACCCGTTAGACTTTAAAGGAGCTGTACCTTTTTACAGTTTTGAAAACAGAACTAGTCGATGAACTAGTCTTTACATCCGTCTCATGTATCTCTCACTTTAAAGCAGCCACAGCATCATAAATATTCACTTCCATGAATTTAAAGCACTTAAAGCACGAGTTTCTGAGCCCAGAGCGTCATGGACCATAACGGTAAAGCTAACAAACATTAGCATGCTAACGGCGCACTTCCTGCTTCTCGTAGAATAAAACGCTCTATAAACAGACGCAGAGAAAGTGCTGTCGTCTCATTTTCACCTGAAGAGATGCTTTATTTCTGAGCTGGAGCAACACAGATTTTACTTTATTACATGCACAAAATATGGAAAATGAACTAGTTCTGTTTTTCACGTTTGAAAACGGTAAAAATCAGGTACAGGCCCTTTAAGGTGAGACGCTGCAGGTGAATAGGAAAAAATCTTAAATTGAAAGAAATCAATTGTAAACTTCTCCTCTAGTTTCCCCCTAAATGCAAAAGCAAAAATATATTACAAGTTTCTCATCATGTCGTGTTTTGATGTAGAAATAAGGCATTTTATGTGAAAAAATGACCAAAATGCACATATTTGGGACATTTAAATCTGAAAAATGGACAGAACCAGGTTTAAATTTCTTGGTTCATTTTATAACATATTCGTTATGAAAAAATGTACAGAGGGGATTTGGATTTCTTATTTCGTTTTTAAGTAAACTAGAATGTACTGAAAATTGTCCTAAATTTCCTAATTTCGCCTCATTTTTTTGACTTAAAACTTCAATATATCAATTTTATAATTAGATATAATATATAAATATATAATATAATTAAATTTTTGTCACTTTTAATCACGTTTTTATCATTTTTAATCATGTTTTTGTTGCTTTTAGTCACATTTATGTCACTTTTAAATGCGTTTTTGTCACTTTTAGATGCATTTTTGTCACTTTTAGACCTGTCTTTGTCGTTTTAAGTGGCGTTTTTGTCGCTTTTCCTCAAATACTTCTGTCAGAATCTTGTTGAGTCCAGATTGTACAGTTTGGTGCAGGATCTACTTTAAGGCTGATCTTCATATCTCTGTGGGGCAAAAATGCATTTGAAGAAAACGACCTTTGGAGTCAGTCGCTTTTAGTCGCGTTATTGTTGTTTATAGTCCCTTTTTTTTACGCTTTAGTAGTTTTTTTTTGTCATATTCAGTCACATTTTTGTCACTTATAGTTGCATTCTTGTCGCCTTTAGTCACTTTTTTGATGCCGTTAGTCGGTTTTGGCCATTTTTGTCACTTTTAGTTGCATTTTTGTCGCTTTCAGTTGCATTTTTGTCGCTTTCAGTCAAATCCTTGTTGAGTCCAGATTGTACAGTTTGGTGTAGGATCTACTTTAAGGCTGATCTTTATGTCTCGAGGGACAAAAATGCATTTTAAGAAAACGTCCTTTGAAGTTACAATGTCCCAGAGAAATCTATGGATGAAGTGGATTCAATGGAAGAATCAAACATCTTTAGGAGCAGATTGGACACGTTTGTTGTTTCCACATAAAAGCCGATATGTTGAGAGAGAAAACAAAACCGTAGAGTCTCGCCTTAATGTAAGATTCGATTCATTGGTTTGAATCTGGACTGAAAGCCAGACACTTCAAAATGTGTCATATAGTTTTTAGTTATGACTCATTCGTTTATTTAAAGAAAAGGCTATTGCTCCATACAGTTTCTATATCTCGCAGCGCCTCCTTCACGTCCGTAAACACATTCTCAGACGGGACGCACACATCCAGACTGTCATATCGGAGCGGTGTTAGCATAAGCAATATCGCTGTCCCTCGTCTCGCCCGCTCTGATCCGCGAGGCCGGCGGGCTTTGTGCCCCCCGCGACAAACACAAATCTATTACAGACAGACTTATGGATCCACGGAGGACGGACAGAGGCAATATGCGGCGCACCTGACCCCGCCGCGAGGGGGAGGAGCGGGGGAGGAGAGGGGGAGGAGAGGGAGACGCTCGCACGGAATCAAAAGACACAAAGGTACGCAGCAGTCGTGTCATATCTATAGCAGCTGATAATCTAATTAGCTGATATCAATAACCCCTAACCGTTTAATTAAGTTGTTACTAAACCTCAATGATCCTTATGAACAGTTTGTTAAAGGGCCCATGACAGGTTAAAGGGCCCATGACAGGTCGGACCACTCATTTACCTAAAATGCAGTTAAGATAAATATATTTCAAGTTTTGCTAAAATTCTTTACAAATGTTATCCCGGTTTAGCAGTTTTATACGTTTTAATTTCACTTCCTGGTTGTAAATAATGACATCACACTAGGAAATCACCATAGCAACCGCACTGTAAACTGGGCTAAAACTCATCTAATGTCATCAGTTCTTTTAGCAGTTCTTTAGCTTATTTATTTAGTTGAATTAATGTTTAAATTGTCAAAAAAGTAGTTTATCTTGTGTAAATTATGTATTACGTTTGTCTCCCACAGTGTGATGTCATCAGTTTGTTTACTTCCTGTAATTTTCAACATATTTTTCAACTTTTCTCCACAAACAGCGACTTGATTGGTGTGAAACTATTATATATATTTACAACAAGTATTAATGCACTGAATAAAGTCAAAATTAGAAAATCATAAAAACCTGTCATACGCACTTTAAGAACGATTAAGTCTTTGTTCTTTATTAAGACTATTAATTATAAAGTCTGATCAAAAAGTTCTAAGGCCACTTTATTTTTGTGTTCTGTGCTCAAAAGTACAACAACAGCAACATTTAAAGCACGATTCATAAACCCAGACGGCTTCACAAACATAAAAAACACATTAAAAGCAACATACAAATTACAAAGGCACACAAAGCATAAATAAATGGTTAACGCTTTAGATTAAGGTTCCTTAGTAAACTATTTATAATGCATTAATAAGCACTTGTTATGTGTTTATAAGCACTTATAAGGCATTTACAAGCATTTATTAGTGTGATAATTAAAAATAATGTAATATTTGCTCATTGATGCTCTGTACATGTGGTTTATTCACTCAAACATGTTTAGGCTGATGGATTATAAACACGTATAAGGCGTTATAAGTGCATAAACAAACTATTAGAGCTTATTAACATCTTATAAATAGTTAACTAAGGAACCTTAATCTAAAGCGTTACCAATAAATGCGTTAAAATCTATTCAAAATAGTAAAATGCAGATAAAATTCCCTCAAACGTGTGCACAACTAACATCTTTAAGAGCCAATAACCAAAGTTACAGGTCCATTTTTGAAAGGCTCACTTGTCTCAGTTTCAGTTTCACAAAAAACTGATCGGGCCAAGACCAAAGACTGATTTGAGGGAGAGAGCTTTCAGTTATGCTGCTCCCACAGCTTGGAACACTTCTCAAACTGAAATGAAACTTTGTGAGCTGGTTTCCTTGAGTGTTTTTCACGCTATTTTCAAAAACAAATATCGAGAATCCTGAACATTGTCTGTGATTTTAGTTCTGATCCACGATGTCTTAATTTTAGTGCAAATATCATTACTTTTTTACTTTTTTTAACATATTTTTTTAATCTATGCTGCAGTCACCCTTGAAAGTTTTAATCTACTTAAATAACGGTTAATAAAATGATAATAAATGATGGTTAGTTATAAATAATATTAGTTAAATGAATAGAAACTGTATGATTCCAGAAGTTTGAGACGTTAATGCGACGGGAAAGGGAGCGCACAGCGAAATTTAGCCTGTTTCTAGTCCTGATGTGGACTTGGTTTGGTTCTTGTCTTTGTTTAGACCTAATCCTGTCCAGATATATTTTTGGGTTTAGTCCTGGTTCAATCACAATGTTGATGTGGTGAATGTGCAAGAGTGAATTCTTTGTCCTGATTTGGTGATTTTAGTTTCTCAACTAAACTAAATAATAATAATGATAGAGAATATATGTAGAATGATAGGATTAGAACATAATACTAACACATTCTAGGCCCTTCCAGGACAGACGACATGTTTAAAATATCTACAGCTTGGTACTAATGCAAACATTCTATCACATTTTAATAGAACAGCAAAAATCCCCCCAAAAAACATACATTTTATTGTTAATAGACGGCGCAGACAAATGTTTTTTCTTTGTTTAGATGTTTGTTATATTTTCCAACAAGGAATAACACAAGCTTTGATGCTAATTTTGCTAATCATGCTAATTGCTACGTTGTTAAACTAGAAAAACACTTCAGCGCACAGTAATTCAGGCTTTACAGTAGAACTTATTATGCTGATATAAACAAAACATAGAAATACTTTATGGTCAAAATGAACGCTGGTAGTGAGACAAAGATTAGGGGGAACTCCAGACAAAAAAATGGGAACCAGTGCCGTACTGGACCTAACGACGTCAGAGCGAACACCACACACTGCGCTGTTGTTTACTGTTCGTTCAGACCCAGGTGCATTAACGTTCTCCTAATGTAAAGGACCCCTACCCTCCCTCTCTCTCACCTCTCTCTCCCCTCCCTCCCCCTTTCTCCCCCACAGTTTGGTTAAGAGGCCGTGATGCCGCCGCGCTGCACCTACAGTAATGCATCGCCGGATATCAAAGAAATTACCCTTCACCTCGGCGCGTAGATGTGCGCGGGGCAGATTCCCCCGGGGGTCCGCTCCCCCCTCAGCGCCCCTGCCTCCCCCCCGGTACTCCCCCCTCGGAACGCCGTGCCGGATAAGAGGCGTAATTCCCACTTTTAGGTTTGCATTAATCTGATGCTGACACCAGGGAGACGCAGGATTTGCATATCGCCTTTCCAAGATGGAGGGCTATTTACATGAGCGCCCCGAGATGGAATTTGATCAGTGGCCCGCCTCCCCGCTCTCCCCCTCTCCTACTCACTCCCCTCTCTCCCTGTTCCTCTCTCCCCTAGTCTCTCATCTTTCTCTCCCCTCTCACACTCTCTCCTTTCACTGTCTCTTCTCTCTTTTGTCTCTTTCACCCTTTCTCTCTCTTGATCCGTCCTCTCCCTTCTCCATCTCCTTTATTCCTCCCTTTTCTCCCTCTTCCTGTTTCTCTTCTCTTGTTTCTCGCCTCTCTTTTCTTTCTCACCCGTCTCTACTTATTCTTTCTTTCTTCATTTCCTTCTCGCTCTCCCGTTCTATTCTCCTCTCCTCACCCGTGTCTTTCTCCCCTGTCTCTCCCTCCTCCTCCTTTTTCATTCCTCTCCTTTCTCTCTCTCTTCTCTTACCCCTTTCTATCTCTCTCTTCATTCCCGTCTCTCTTTCGCTTACTGTCTCCCCCCTCCTCTTTCTCTCTCTCTCTCTCTCACACTCCCCCTGTCTCTCCCGATTTTATTTCTCTGCCTTCCCTCCTTCTCTTTCATTCGTTCTCCTCTTTTACTCTTTGCTCTCTTACCCCTTTCTGTCTCTCCCTCCAGACCTGTCTCTCTTTTGCTTACTGTCTCCACCCTCCTCTCTCTCTCTCTCTCTCTCTCTCTCTCACTCCCCCTCTCTCTCCCTTTTATTTCTCTGCCTTCCCCCCTTCTCTTTTACTCGTTCTCCTTTCTCTCTTTTTTACCTTTTCTCCCCTTTTTCTCTCTCTTCTTTTACTCCTTTCTATCTCCCTCTTCATTCCCGTCTCTTTCGCTTACTGTCTCCACCCTCCTCTCTCTCTCCCTCTCTCTCCCCCTTCTCCCCCTCTCTCTCTCCCCTCTCTCTTTCACTGCCCTCTCTTTCACTCCCTCTTCTTTCTCCTCTTTTACTCTCTCCTCTCTTACTCCTTTCTATCTCCCTCTTCATTCCCGTCTCTCTTTCGCTTACCGTCTCTCCCCCTCTCTCTCTCTCCCCCTCTCTCTCTCTCCCCTCTCTCTTTCTCTGCCCTCTCTTTCTCTTCTTTACCTTTTCTCTTTTCTTACACCCCTTTCTATCTCCCTCTTCATTTCCGTCTCTCTTTCGCTTACTGTCTCCACCCTCCTCTCTCTCCCCCTCTCCCCCTCTCTCTCTCCCCCTCTCTCTCTCTCCCCTTTCTCTTTCACTCCCTCTTCTTTCTCTCCTTTACCTTTTCTCCTCTTTTACTCTCTCTTCTCTTACCCCTTTCTATCTCCCTCTTCATTCCCGTCTCTCTTTCGCTTATTGTCTCCCCTCCTCTCTCCCTCTCCCCCCTCTCTCCCCTTTATTTCTATTCCTTCTCTTTCACTCCCTCTTGTTTCTCTCCTTTACCTTTTCTCCTCTCTAACCCCTTTCTATCTCCCTCTTCATTCCCATTTCTCTTTCGCTTACCGTCTCCCCTCCTCTCTCTCCCCTTTATTTCTATTCCTTCTCTTTCACTCCCTCCTCTTTCTCTCCTTTACCTTTTCTCCTCTTTTACTCTCTCCTCTCTTACTCCTTTCTATCTCCCTCTTCATTCCCGTCTCTCTTTCGCTTACTATCTCCACCCTCCTCTCTCTCCTCCTCTCTCTCCCCCCCTCTCTCTCCCCTCTCTCTTTCACTCCCTCTTCTTTCTCTTCTTTACCTTTTCTCCTCTCTTACCCCTTTCTATCTCCCTCTTCATTCCCGTCTCTCTTTCACTTACCGTCTCCCCTCCTCTCTCTCTCCCCTCTCTCTCTCCCCTTTATTTCTCTACCTTCTCTTTCACTTGCTCTTCTTTGTCTCTTTTACCTTTTCTCCTCTTTTACTCTCTCTTCTCTTACCCCTTTCTATCTCCCTCTTCATTTCCGTCTCTCTTTCGCTTACTGTCTCCCCTCCTCTCTCCCCCTCTCTCTCTCCCCCCTCTCTCTCCCCTTTATTTCTCTGCCTTCTCTTTCACTCCCTCCTCTTTCTCTCCTTTACCTTTTCTCCTCTTTTACTCTCTCCTCTCTAACCCCTTTCTATCTCTCCCCCCAGTCCTGTTCCTCTTTCGCTTACTGTCTCCCCTCCTCTCTCTCCCCTCTCTCTCTCTCCCCTCTCTCTTTCTCTGCCTTCTCTTTCACTCCCTCTTCTTTCTCTTCTTTACCTTTTTTCCTCTCTTACCCCTTTCTATCTCCCTCTTCATTCCCGTCTCTCTTTCGCTTACCGTCTCCTCTCCTCTCTCTCTCCCTCTCTCCCCCTCCCCTCTCTCTCCCCTTCATTTCTATTCCTTCTCTTTCACTCCCTCTTCTTTCTCTCCTTTACCCTTTCTCCTCTCTTACTCCTTTCTATCTCTCCCCCCAGTCCTGTTCCTCTTTCGCTTACTGTCTCCCCTCCTCTCTCTCTCCCCCCTCTCTCTCCCCTTTATTTCTATTCCTTCTCTTTCACTCCCTCTTCTTTCTCCTCTTTTACTCTCTCCTCTCTTACTCCTTCCTATCTCCCTCTTCATTCCCGTCTCTCTTTCACTTACCGTCTCCCCTCCTCTCTCCCTCTCCCCCCCCCTCTCTCCCTCCCCAGCTGAGGTAGAGAAATGCAGATTTGTTCCCGCCTGCGTTGGGTGCATTATCGCGGGTGAAGGATTACGCGCTGAGGAGGGTTCACTGCGCCGCTCTGTCCTCTCGTGATGGATACACGTTAAGCCGCGCAAATGTATTCAAACTCTGCCTCTGCAAAACAAGTCAAAACACACTCCAAAAAGTGCTCCCCAAACGCTCCACAAAGACCAAAAGTCAACACCTGAGTGACTAAACCTAAACTAAAACCTAAAACTAAACCCTAGATTATAAAGAAACAAATAAAAAACAACAAAATAATAATAACGATAAAGAATATTTAAAGAATAATACGATTAATTCCACATTCTAGGCCCTTCCAGGACAGAAAACGTGTTTAAAATATACAGCTTGGTACTAATGCAAACCTTCTATCACATTCATTTTAATAGAACAGCAAAAATCCCCTAAAAAAACATACATTTTGTTGTTTATAGACAGCGCAGACCATTTTTCTTTTCTTTGTTTAGATGTTTGTTATATTTTCCAACAAGGAATAACACTAGCTTCGATGCTAATTTTGCTAATCATGCTAATTGCTACGTTGTTAAACTAGAAAAACACAGTAATTCAGGCTTTACAGTAGAACTTATTATGCTGATATAAACAAAACATAGAAATACTTTATGGTCAAAATGAACACTGGTATGAAAATATAGTGATCCTTAAAAGTGGTATGTGAGATAATGGACGGACACATTTTATGTCTGTTATATGAAAATAAATAAATAAATCAGTAAAAGTAAAGATAGCTAGATATAATTGATAGAATAAACTAACCTTTTTAACCAAATAAATGTTGAAATATTATGAATGAAGCTTCTAGATGGAGAATATTCATTAATAAAGTCTGCAACTGAGGAAAATCAGAAATGTTCTATTGTTCTATTGTTCATTTTTCTTTAATAATGTCTCACACACTTTCACTCGGCCTAAACCTAGAACTAACGCACTGAAAAAACATTTCTACACAGAGCTGTCTTACTGGAATGTGCTGCCTCAAAAGCTGATTATAATAGAGAACCATCATGTTTTTAAAAGAAGCTTAAAGAAATCAATGTTGGAAAATGTAATCATGCTCAATGTTTAAGGCAAACTGTACCATCTTTGTGTTTTATCATAATACCTTATGACTGAACTCAAATGTAGTGTTCTGTTTTCTGATTGTTAATGCTCGAATTTTAATATGTTCTGTCTTGTAGTGTTTTAAATTGTGAAAGTGGACCCCAGGAAGAATAGTCTGTGCTGCTGTAGAGACTAATGGGGATCCATAAATAAACAAATAAACAAATAATGTCACTGTGTTTGTCATGAAAGCTTTTAAGTTTGTGTTTTTGTCTGTTTAGTCCAGAGAACGACGACACCATCAAAACACGACTGACATTATTGTTTATAGTCGACTTCACGATTATTCTACTGATTCTCGCAGCAATAATGTCTCTTATGTTAAAATAATAAAACAGCAAATACAAAACCGAGGCTAATTTAGTTTGACAAAGCTAGATTTTATTCAGAATTTTCAATGTTTTCATTTTAAAAACAGCATTTCCATCAGATGAAAGACCTTTTGGTGATAGATTTTGTTTGTTCTGATGTCGTTATTGCCTCAGACCATATTGCGATATTAACACATTTGCGAAATATCGTGCAGCCCTCGTGTAAAGCATGTTTGAGTTCGGTGAGAAGCACAGAAGGGTTTATTTCCACTGTCAGAGAACAAAATGCACAAACTCGGAACTTGCTTCGACGAACCCAAACACCAAGTTATCTGCACTTAAAGTCTATTTGAAAGATTAGACGACACATTTCACCAAAACGCAGTGAACATGAACATTATATTTAAGGTTTTACTCAACATTTTGCCCATTTATCCCCAGTTTGACAGTTTTTGGCAAGTTTATAATGTCACTTCCTGGTTGGACATGAGCAGCAAATACTGTATTCCATAACTGTTACCATAGCAACCAGACTGTAAACAAGGGCCAAAATTCATAGAAATTACACAATAGTTAGGAATTGACAATAAATAATACTCAATAATATCTTTATTTTATTGAACAAAGATTTAAACTGTCTGAAAAAAAGTGTTAAATTGTCCGTGTATTTTTGATGGCGCGTCGCTTTTTGATGACATCACAGAGGGAATTACACAATAGTTAGGAATTGACAATAAATAATACTCAATAATACCTTTATTTTATTGAATGGTGGTTTAAACTGTCTGAAAAAACAGTGCCAGTTACGTTTAAATTGTCGGTGTATTGTCGATGGCTCGTCGCTTCTTGATGACATCACGGAGGGATTCCATTTTAGAACTGTGCTCGACTTCCTGTCATTTTAAACGTTTATTCATCTAAATTTCCTCACAAACTGCACCTTGACTGATGTAAAACTATGATAACTATTTAGCCTCCATCCAAACGAAGTTATAATTATTGTAGACTTTAAAGTGCACATGACAGGTTTTTATGATTTTCTAATTTTGACTTTATTTGGTGGAATAAACCCTATTGTTAATATTTATGACAGTTTTACACCAGTCAGTTTGTGTCCGTTTGTAAAGAAAAGTTGAAAAATATGTTGAAATTCACAGGAAGCAAAAAACACGATGACATCACACTGTAGGGAGACACACCAGGGACAATTTTCAACCAAAAAACACATTTTTCTGATCCTTCAAACATCAATTCAACAAAGTAAAGAGGTTCCTATATATTTTTATTTAATTTCTGTGACATCAGAGGTGTTTTGGCCTAGTGTACGACATGGTTGCTAGGTAACAGAATTTCCTAGTGTGATGTCATCATTTACTACCAGGAAGTAAACATTTTAAACTAAAAAAAATGCCAAACTGGATTAAAAAATAGAAATTCTTTAGCAGAATCTTAAATATAATGATCTCGACTGTGTTTTAGTCAAATGAGTCCTTCGACCTGTCAGAGGCCCTTTAAGTATTATGAGTATTATCAGAATGTATGTCCTTTAAGCTCATTAAAACGCCGCGTTCGACTCTTTTGTGCATCGAGTCGTGGGTCTGTTCTGGAGCCGAGGCTGTGAAATGCAGATTTTTCAGCTTTCGGTGAACGACGGCGGGTGAAAAATGACTCCTCGCCGTCGCTCCACTCTTCCTCTTCAATCTCCGCCTGATGGATACATGTCGCGGGGGTTTTATGGACTCTCCCGGTTTGATTCCCTCGTCGAAGGCCAAATTTTCCCTTATGAAGGCGGGCGAGGGGCGAGGGAGCGGGCGATCTGTCACGGCGCGGACGCTAATGTGCGAGGCCCGGGCCGCTCCTCGCCGCTCCGTGTTCAAACGCACGAACCGGCGCCGGAATCGAGACCGGGCCCATGTAAATTTGTGTGTAATGAACGCCGCCGTGCGCTTTCTGCTACATTTATTTCAGAATATCAAATGGATGTGATAAATGTGGAGTGGGTGGGAGAGAGGGAGGGAGGGAGGCGGGAGAAGAGGGAGGAGAAAGGTGATTAAGGGGAGAGAAAGAGAGGGGGGGAGACAATAAAGCGTCTCCACTGGTCCTGGTGTTTTTGTAATAAATAAAATCGAAATTGTACCTGAATTATACTTTTTAATCGTAAAGCAATTCACAAAAAAAAAGACGTTTAGTTATTTCAAGTTTGTGTTTGTGAGATGTGGCTAACGGGAAACTACTTCCTGTTTGTGCTCAGCTTTTTCTGCATTTATTTCCTTTTCTGCAAAGACTCCACGCTGCATTTGAACCTCTCTTTATGTAATGCATTTGGATAATGTTAGATGATTATGACCTGGAGGTATCAGATTTGGGTCTTGACAAAGTGAGTGTCGTGCGCTCAGCTGATGCTAACATGCTTTGCAAGCTTTGTTTTGCTAAGGGCTCCATGTATAAGTTAGCATCAGTGGAAATACACTAGACTTTATCGCAAGATCAAGTCAGCGTTTGGTGAGAAATGATTCTTTTCTGTTTCTATCTGCTCTGTCTGGGCCTGACTCTACTCTGATCTGATCGTCTGCCCTGGAGCTCCTCCTGGAGACCAAGAGCCAGACCACTTTGGCTGTAGATCCTCTCAGACAGAGGTGCTCTTCTGTTACGCACATAACTCGCCGTGTGAGGGGCATCGAGGGCACCGGCTTGACCAGGCAGTGTGACCAGGCAGTGTGGACTGAATGACAGGATAGACCGTTTGTGCTGCAGCTGCACAG
Organism: Rhinogobius similis; assembly: GCA_019453435.1. Taxonomy (NCBI): domain Eukaryota; kingdom Metazoa; phylum Chordata; class Actinopteri; order Gobiiformes; family Gobiidae; genus Rhinogobius; species Rhinogobius similis. Next base: position 4,123,249 of record CM033634.1, on the reverse strand, counting down.
TTCCTTTTACAAATAAACAGGGACTCTACAGGAGGCCTACTATGCCTTTAGTTCTGTATCATTTAAAACCATCGTGGAGCTGACATTGCAGACCATGTGAAGCCAAAATGGTTCCACTTCTTACAAATAAAAATCATAATCTGAGACATATAAATGTATCAGAAAGTGTTTATAGTTTGCAGCTGGTAGAGTTCTCTAGAGCCTCGATGTGTCCCGCAGAAGAAGAGCTGCATGTGATCACTGAAGCCAGGGAAATTTAGGGACTGTGAGGAGCTTAGGAGTTGCTAATAATAATATGAATGCACTAGAATTCAGGAAATTATAGGATTTTTGTTGAAAACTTATTGGGGGAGGACCCCCAGGACTGTGATACTGTATATATCAGGGATATATATCGAGGTTGTCTTACAGACATCAAACCCCTTGTGTGTATTTTTGTTTAAGTTTGAAGGGGCTGGTGGCAAGGGGGCGCCACTGAGCATTTGGGCCTCAGATGTCTTAAGTGGCCCTGCTCTTAGGGGCCGCTTTAGAATCATCGATTAAGACAGAGGTGACACTTACCAAACGGCTCTAAAGAGAATTATGCCTTAAGAGCCAGAGGAGAGAAGAGAAGAGAAAGGAGTGATGGGAAATGGGGCAGAGACTGAAACAAGAGGGTCAGATGAAGCAGAGGATAAAAAAAGAGAGTCAGATGAAGCAGAGGATGCAAAAAGAGGGTCAGATGAAGCAGAGGATGCAAAAAGAGGGTCAGATGAAGCAGAGGATACAAAAAGAGAGTCAGATGAAGCAGAGGATGCAAACAGAGAGTCAGATGAAGCAGAGGATGCAAAAAGAGAGTCAGATGAAGCAGAGGATGCAAAAAGAGGGTCAGATGAAGCAGAGGATGCAAAAAGAGAGTCAGATGAAGCAGAGGATACAAAAAGAGAGTCAGATGAAGCAGAGGATGCAAAAAGAGGGTCAGATGAAGCAGAGGATGCAAAAAGAGAGTCAGATGAAGCAGAGGATACAAAAAGAGAGTCAGATGAAGCAGAGGATGCAAAAAGAGGGTCAGATGAAGCAGAGGATGCAAAAAGAGAGTCAGATGAAGCAGAGGATGCAAAAAGAGGGTCAGATGAAGCAGAGGATGCAAAAAGAGGGTCGGATGAAGCAGAGGAGATGAAGCAGAGGATGCAAAAAGAGAGGTAGATGAAGCAGAGGATGCAAAAAGAGAGTCGGATGAAGCAGAGGAGATGAAGCAGAGGATGCAAAAAGAGAGGTAGATGAAGCAGAGGATGCAAAAAGAGAGTCAGATGAAACAAAGGAGATGAAGCAGAGGATGCAAACAGAGAGTCGGATGAAGCAGAGGATGCAATAAGAGGGTCAGATGAAGCAGAGGAGATGAAGCAGAGGATGCAAAAGAGGGTCAGATGAAGCAGAGGATGCAAACAGAGGGTCAGATGAAGCAGAGGATGCAAACAGAGAGTCAGATGAAGCAGAGGAGATGAAGCAGAGGATGCAAACAGAGAGTCAGATGAAGCAGAGGAGATGAAGTAGAGGATGCAAAAAGAGAGTCAGATGAAGCAGAGGATGCAAACAGAGAGTCAGATGAAGCAGAGGATGCAAAAAGAGAGGTAAAGGAAGCAGAGGATGCAAAATGAGAGGTAGATGAAACAGAGGATGCAATAAGAGGGTCAGATGAAGCAGAGGAGATGAAGCAGAGGATGCAAACAGAGAGTCAGATGAAGCAGAGGATGCAAACAGAGAGTCAGATGAAGCAGAGGAGATGAAGCAGAGGATGCAAACAGAGAGTCAGATGAAGCAGAGGAGATGAAGCAGAGGATGCAAACAGAGAGTCAGATGAAGCAGAGGAGATGAAGCAGAGGATGCAAACAGAGAGTCAGATGAAGTAGAGGATGCAAACAGAGAGTCAGATGAAGCAGAGGATGCAAAAAGAGAGTCAGATGAAGCAGAGGATGCAAACAGAGAGTCAGATGAAGCAGAGGATGCAAACAGAGGGTCAGATGAAGCAGAGGATGCAAACAGAGGGTCAGATGAAGCAGAGGATGCAAACAGAGAGTCAGATGAAGCAGAGGATGCAAACAGAGGGTCAGATGAAGCAGAGGATGCAAACAGAGAGTCAGATGAAGCAGAGGATACAAAAAGAGAGTCAGATGAAGCAGAGGATGCAAAAAGAGGGTCAGATGAAGCAGAGGATGCAAACAGAGAGTCAGATGAAGCAGAGGATGCAAACAGAGAGTCAGATGAAGCAGAGGATGCAAAAAGAGGGTCAGATGAAGCAGAGGATGCAAAAAGAGAGTCAGATGAAGCAGAGGATACAAAAAGAGAGTCAGATGAAGCAGAGGATGCAAAAAGAGGGTCAGATGAAGCAGAGGAGATGAAGCAGAGGATGCAAAAGAGAGTCAGATGAAGCAGAGGATGCACAAAGAGAGGTAGATGAAGCAGAGGATGCAAACAGAGAGTCAGATGAAGCAGAGGAGATGAAGCAGAGGATGCAAACAGAGAGTCAGATGAAGCAGAGGATGCAAACAGAGAGTCAGATGAAGCAGAGGAGATGAAGCAGAGGATGCAAAAAGAGAGGTAGGTGAAGCAGAGGATGCAAACAGAGAGTCAGATGAAGCAAAGTAGATGAAGCAGAGGATGCAAACAGAGAGTCAGATGAAGCAGAGGATGCAAACAGAGGGTCAGATGAAGCAGAGGATGCAAACAGAGAGTCAGATGAAGCAGAGGATGCAAACAGAGGGTCAGATGAAGCAGAGGATGCAAACAGAGGGTCAGATGAAGCAGAGGATGCAAACAGAGAGTCAGATGAAGCAGAGGAGATGAAGCAGAGGATGCAAACAGAGGGTCAGATGAAGCAGAGGATGCAAACAGAGAGTCAGATGAAGCAGAGGATGCAAACAGAGAGTCAGATGAAGCAGAGGATGCAAACAGAGAGTCAGATGAAGCAGAGGATGCAAACAGAGAGTCAGATGAAGCAGAGGATGCAAAAAGAGAGGAAAAGGAAGCAGAGGATGCAATAAGAGGGTCAGATGAAGCAGAGGAGATGAAGCAGAGGATGCAAACAGAGAGTCAGATGAAGCAGAGGATGCAAAATGAGAGTCAGATGAAGCAGAGGAGATGAAGCAGAGGATGCAAACAGAGAGTCAGATGAAGCAGAGGAGATGAAGCAGAGGATGCAAACAGAGAGTCAGATGAAGCAGAGGAGATGAAGCAGAGGATGCAAACAGAGAGTCAGATGAAGCAGAGGATGCAAACAGAGAGTCAGATGAAGCAGAGGATGCAAACAGAGAGTCAGATGAAGCAGAGGATGCAAACAGAGAGTCAGATGAAGCAGAGGATGCAAACAGAGGGTCAGATGAAGCAGAGGATGCAAACAGAGGGTCAGATGAAGCAGAGGATGCAAACAGAGAGTCAGATGAAGCAGAGGATGCAAACAGAGGGTCAGATGAAGCAGAGGATGCAAACAGAGGTTCAGATGAAGCAGAGGAGATGAAGCAGAGGATGCAAACAGAGGGTCAGATGAAGCAGAGGAGATGAAGCAGAGGATGCAAACAGAGGGTCAGATGAAGCAGAGGAGATGAAGCAGAGGATGCAAACAGAGAGTCAGATGAAGCAGAGGATGCAAACAGAGAGTCAGATGAAGCAGAGGATGCAAACAGAGGGTCAGATGAAGCAGAGGATGCAAACAGAGAGTCAGATGAAGCAGAGGATGCAAAAAGAGGGTCAGATGAAGCAGAGGATGCAAACAGAGGGTCAGATGAAGCAGAGGATGCAAACAGAGAGTCAGATGAAGCAGAGGATGCAAACAGAGAGTCAGATGAAGCAGAGGATGCAAACAGAGGGTCAGATGAAGCAGAGGATGCAAACAGAGGGTCAGATGAAGCAGAGGATGCAAACAGAGGTTCAGATGAAGCAGAGGAGATGAAGCAGAGGATGCAAACAGAGGGTCAGATGAAGCAGAGGATGCAAACAGAGAGTCAGATGAAGCAGAGGATGCAAACAGAGAGTCAGATGAAGCAGAGGATGCAAACAGAGAGTCAGATGAAGCAGAGGATGCAAAAAGAGGGTCAGATGAAGCAGAGGAGATGAAGCAGAGGATGCAAACAGAGAGTCGGATGAAGCAGAGGATGCAATAAGAGGGTCAGATGAAGCAGAGGAGATGAAGCAGAGGATGCAAGAGGGTCAGATGAAGCAGAGGATGCAAACAGAGGGTCAGATGAAGCAGAGGATGCAAACAGAGAGTCAGATGAAGCAGAGGAGATGAAGCAGAGGATGCAAACAGAGAGTCAGATGAAGCAGAGGAGATGAAGTAGAGGATGCAAAAAGAGAGTCAGATGAAGCAGAGGATGCAAACAGAGAGTCAGATGAAGCAGAGGATGCAAAAAGAGAGTCAGATGAAGCAGAGGATGCAAAAAGAGAGGTAGATGAAACAGAGGATGCAAACAGAGAGTCAGATGAAGCAGAGGATACAAAAAGAGAGTCAGATGAAGCAGAGGATGCAAAAAGAGGGTCAGATGAAGCAGAGGATGCAAAAAGAGAGTCAGATGAAGGATACAAAAAGAGAGTCAGATGAAGCAGAGGATGCAAAAAGAGGGTCAGATGAAGCAGAGGATGCAAAAAGAGGGTCAGATGAAGCAGAGGATGCAAAAAGAGGGTCGGATGAAGCAGAGGAGATGAAGCAGAGGATGCAAAAAGAGAGGTAGATGAAGCAGAGGATGCAAAAAGAGAGGTAGATGAAGCAGAGGATGCAAAAAGAGAGTCAGATGAAGCAGAGGAGATGAAGCAGAGGATGCAAAAAGAGAGGTAGATGAAGCAGAGGATGCAAAAAGAGAGTCGGATGAAGCAGAGGAGATGAAGCAGAGGATGCAAACAGAGGGTCAGATGAAGCAGAGGATGCAAAAGAGAGTCAGATGAAACAAAGGAGATGAAGCAGAGGATGCAAAAAGAGAGTCAGATGAAGCAGAGGATGCAATAAGAGGGTCAGATGAAGCAGAGGAGATGAAGCAGAGGATGCAAACAGAGGGTCAGATGAAGCAGAGGATGCAAACAGAGGGTCAGATGAAGCAGAGGATGCAAACAGAGAGTCAGATGAAGCAGAGGAGATGAAGCAGAGGATGCAAACAGAGAGTCAGATGAAGCAGAGGAGATGAAGTAGAGGATGCAAAAAGAGAGTCAGATGAAGCAGAGGAGATGAAGCAGAGGATGCAAACAGAGAGTCAGATGAAGCAGAGGATGCAAAAAGAGAGGTAAAGGAAGCAGAGGATGCAAAATGAGAGGTAGATGAAACAGAGGATGCAATAAGAGGGTCAGATGAAGCAGAGGAGATGAAGCAGAGGATGCAAACAGAGAGTGAGATGAAGCAGAGGAGATGAAGCAGAGGATGCAAACAGAGAGTCAGATGAAGCAGAGGAGATGAAGCAGAGGATGCAAACAGAGAGTCAGATGAAGCAGAGGAGATGAAGCAGAGGATGCAAACAGAGAGTCAGATGAAGTAGAGGATGCAAACAGAGAGTCAGATGAAGCAGAGGATGCAAACAGAGGGTCAGATGAAGCAGAGGATGCAAACAGAGGGTCAGATGAAGCAGAGGATGCAAACAGAGGCCACAGCAGCAGCAGACGCCCCTGTTTCTCGCTCGCTCTCTCTCGGCGGCGCTAATCGAGGCGCCGTATGCTAATCCGGAGCGTGGCGTCTGTGTGTGCGACCTCGTGTTGTGTCCAATTACATCGTCGCTGCTCATCGCCGTGACGACAGATAAGAGCAGCTAAAATGGAGGTTCGGGCGTCAGAGAACGGGGACGACAGCGAGCGAGTGAAAGCGCCTCATTAACGGTCGGCCGCGGGAGAAGGTTCGTGACGCCGAGACACGATTGTGTGACTGGAGGCGTTTTATGGGTTTAGTTTGCGTTCGCTCTTGACACGTGACATTTTACGTTTAACTAGTCATACTTTAATTGTGACGTAGAAGGCACACAACCGTTTGTCTCCAAGAGAAGTTCAAACCGAGAGAGACCGGGTACAACCTCAGAGGAGCGAGTCTCTTTCAGAAGGAAATGTAAGGACTAATGTTAAAAATAGATGTATTTCTGTAAGAGGAGTTAATTTATGGAACAATTTGGAGGAAACATGTTATGGGAAAATTGCTGTTGTGGATTTCTAAAACAAGTTAAACAATAAAAATGCAGAGAGAATGAGTCTGATCAATGAGGTTTTTTATTCACTGGTACCAAAGTGAATAGTGGCCTTTCCCTGACATAGTGACCTCTCCCTGGTCGACGGAGGTACAGGACAATCAGAACACATGCTTTTTATACACAAGACATAGGTGGAGACATAGTTATCACATCATGAGGAGACAACATGAAACATCACAGTGAAACAAGAGCAAGGACATATGTGACATCAATGTTTATGAAAAACAACAGCTATCAGTGGTGTTTCCAGTTAAAGCCAGACTTCAGAGTGAAAGGACGTCATAAAAGGATTAGATGCCCATTATCTATCTTTGTGACCGGGACTGGGAGCTAACAAAAGAGGTGCTAAAGAGATGTTAAAGTTGAAGTTAACCATAGCCTGAATCATTCTTAATAAACTATTTATGGATTATGAACTAAGTCTTTGTTCATGCTTTATTAAGGCAGGAATAAGTGTAGTTATTATAAAGTGTTACCCAAAATTTAGATCCAATGTAACAAAAAAAATCAAGAAATGGAAAGAATGAGTGTGTGAGTGCGTTTGTGCAGGTCAGTAACTGTGTCTGTTTATATTAGACATATTTATGGATATAAAAGTGTTATTTGTGCCTGTGATTATAGATTTCTATCATGTTCATCTGTCACATGCTAACCCTAACCCTATGCTCTCTGGCACGTCATACTTTAAGTTATTAGGGTTCGGCAAAATAAGTGTTAAACTTCAGCCTTTTTAGTCACGTTTTTGTCACGTTGAGTTTTGTTTGTCATGTTTAAACATGTCTTTGTCACTTTTTGTTGCATCTTTGTCGTTTTTAGTCACGTTTTTGTCGCGTTTTTGTCACGCCGAGTTTTGTTTGTCATATTTAAGCATGTCTTTGTCACTTTTTGTTGCAGGTTTGTCGTTTTTAGTCACATTTTTGTTGCTTTTAGTCACGTTTTTGTCATTTTTAGTCACGTTTTTGTCACGTCGAGTTGTGTTTGTCATGTTTAAACACGTCTTTGTCACTTTTTGTTGCATCTTTGTCGTTTTTAGTCACGTTTTTGTTGCTTTTAGTCACGTTTTGGTGCATTGAGTCGCGTTTCTTGTTTGTTGCCATGTTTTTGTCGCTTTTGAACGTATTTCTGGCGCTTTTGGTCGCACTTTTGTTGCTTGTTTCAGAACATGTTTGTACAAATCCAAACTACAGTGTGAGCAGTTTTTATTCAAATAAAAGCAAGACATTTTGTTGTTTGTGGAAGAAATTATTGCACTTCAAAAACTGCAGCCTATGTGATTTCCTAATTGCATCGATGAAATTTGTGTAGATTTGGTTTAATTGTGCAGCTCTGGCCTTTAAGAGGTAAATAAAGTCATCTGCTCAGAGGCTTCAGAGGCTAAACAACAGGAGAAAAAGTGCGATTGTGGTTGGATTTATGTTTTAATAGGATTCTGTTCTGTTCAAATTCTGTTCTACTTGCATTTTTGCTGTTTTTGGTCGTGTTTTGGTGCACTGAGTCACGTTTTTTGGTTCTTTTTTGTCACTTTTGAACGCATTTTCATCGCTATTAGTCGCATTTTTGTCGCTTTTAGACGTTTTTTGACGCATTTAGTCGCGCTTTTGTCGATTTTAGTCGTGTTTTGGTACATTGAGTCGCATTTTTGGCGCGTTTTTGTCACTTTTGAACACATTTTTATCACTTCTGTGGCATGTTTCAGAATATGTTTGTACAAATATATAATATATTTTGTTATTTGTGGAAGAAATTATTGCACTTCAAACGTTTCAGCCTTTAAGATTTACAAATTGCATCCATTAAAATTGCATTCTGCATGGATTTGGTTTAATTGTGCAGCTCTGGCCTTTAAGAGGTAAATAAAGTCATCTGCTCAGAGGCTTCAGAGGCTAAACAACAGGAGAAAAAGTGTGTTTGAACAGACAGCTGCATTAACAGCTGACACAGCTGCATTAACAGCTGACACAAACAGTTAAGTAACAGTTAATCACAATACAACATTTCACAAAAACAGCAAATTGTCATGAGGACGAGCTCAACATTCCATTTTTATCTCTTTAATCACATTTATTAATTGGAACATTTGTGTCTCTATTTTTTGAAAACACCAGATTTTGTGCATTCTTTAATATTTTGTCTTTCCAATTGCAGTAAAATTATAATATCCAAACTCTTACACTTACGCTCACTTTTAGCTCTTATTTTGAATGTTTGGTTTCTCCGTCTTTGCACGAAATAAACCAAAGCCTTAACCGTCCACATCATCAGCAAAGTCATCTCCCAGAGTCACTTTCACCCCGAGGCGTCACATCCACTCTCATTTACCTGATTAAAGGATATTTGCATATGGAAATGGTCTGAAATGATATTAATTTGTTATAGTCAAAGGAGGATTACTGTGTTATTAAAGGCGTGGAGTGACAGACGGGGGCAGTGAACTTTACTCAGAGACGAGCGCCGCGCTTTTAATATGAGCCTCGTCTGATCCGCCGCATCGAATATCAGTCCAGGTTTTTCACTGCATTAAGAAGACTTTCAATCCTGTCTGCAAAATGTGGCTGTTGGAGCTTTCCTTTGCATTTGACCCAGCCTTAATTTTAGGTTGCCACACAAGGAGAACGTGCAAACGCCACACAGAAGGCTCCAGGGTTTGGAAACTGAACCAAGAACCCTCTCGCTGTGACAATTTTACATTAAGCTGGTGCATTTTTTTTTTACACTGAATGATGACAATTTTGAGTCAAAAACGTGTCTAAACATGACACAAACACGATTAAAAGTGTGAAAAATGCGACTAAACGTAACAAAAATGTGACTAAAAGCGTCAAAAACGTGACTTAAAGCAACAAAATGCATCTGAAAGTGTGACTTCAAGCAAAAAAGCAACTTTAACTGACAAAAAACGACTTCCAGCAACAAAAACGCAACAAAAATACGACTATAAATGACTTAAAGTGACTGAAATCTGGCCAAAGGTGACAAATCTGACTAAAAATGACAAAAACATGATTTAATTGTGACAAAATTGTGATTAAAGGCTATACAGACGTGACCTAAAGCAACAAGAAAGCGACTTAAAGTGACAGAAATGTGATTTAAAGCAATAAAAATAGAACTTAAAGTGACAAAAAAGCAACTTAAAGTGACAAAGACATGACTAAAAACGACAAAAAACCCGTTAAATGCGACACAAATGTGACTTAAAGCGACAATACCGCAACTGAAAGCGTTAGTTAAAGTGACAAAAACGTGACTAAAGGCTATACAGACGTGACCTAAAGCAACAAGAAAGCGACTTAAAGTGACAGAAATGTGATATAAAGCAATAAAAATACAACTTAAAGTGACAAAAATGCAACTTAAAGTGACAAAAATACAACTTAAAGCTTCAAAATTGCTACTAAAAGTGACAAAAACGTGACTAAAGGTGACAAAAACGTGACGTAAAGTGACAAAAACGTGACTAAAATTGACAAAAACGTGATTTAAAGTGACAAAAACGTGACTTAAAGTGACAAAAACGTGACTTAAAGTGACAAAAACGTGACTAAAAGTGACAAAAACGTGACTTAAAGTGACAAAACGTGACTTAAAGTGACAAAAACGTGACTAAAAGTGACAAAAACGTGACTTAAAGTGACAAAATCGTGACTTAAAGTGACAAAAACGTGACTTAAAGTGACAAAAACGTGACTAAAATTGACAAAAACGTGACTTAAAGTGACAAAAACGTGACTTAAAGTGACAAAAACGTGACTTAAAGTGACAAAAATGTGACTTAAAGTGACAAAAACGTGACTTAAAGTGACAAAAATGTGACTTAAAGTGACAAAAACTTGACTATAAGTGACAAAAACGTGACTAAAATTGACAAAAATGTGACTTAAATTGACAAAAATGTGACTAAAAGTGACAAAAACATGACGTAAAATGACAAAAATGTGACTAAAAGTGACAAAAACGAGATGGAAACGTGTGCCCCCCTCCCTGCAGCGCCCCCTCCTGTCCCGTATGACCCGTGTAACATGTTCAGGTGCGTTTATGTGTAATCTCCCTCTAAAGCCACACGCCGGGACCTTCTCCTCCTGCTCCCCGCTCTGCTCCTCTCTCTCTCTCTCTGCCCACGTCGAAAAACCAGCCTAATTAATTAAAAGCACTATTCCAAGTAATGGCATATTATAATATAAATTGCTACATTCTGGAACCAATTTAATCCAATTACGTCGGCCTCTCGTGAATATAATTTCTCCAAAATCACTCGGCGGACTCCAAAGGGACGCGATCGCGGAAAAAAAAACGCGAAAAGAGAAAAGATTGTTCGTTTTCGAGCCCCAGTCGTGAATTAAACGGCGAAGGGTAACTGTTAATTTGAGTAATAAAGCTAATAATGATTTTTTTTCTGGTTAATTGACATTTGTACCGTTTAAAAGCGGTTTAGTTTGAGCTCCCCAGTGTTCGATGGAGACAGATGAAAAGGACCGCGGCGTTAATGGCCTCTTACACGATTGGAAAAAATGTCTTAACGAGAGACAAAGAGATGGCGATTCCGAGCGGTTTTAAGTGCCTCCGAGCTGGAAACTGATGGATCAAATGTGTTTAAAGAATGGCAGGAAGTCCGGCACAAAAGAAGAAAGATCTGAGCGAATAAATCTGAGTTAGACGCCATTCAAAGTGAGACGGAACGGGCCGTTTCACATCTGCGTCAAATAAATGACAAAGGAGTTACAGAAGGAGAGTCCTTTTAATGTGTCTGAACCGAAGAATGTTTAAGGTGAACTACTTTTATATTTTGTCTTTTTCTTTCTTTCGTTTTTGTCGCTTTTGAACATATTTTTGTCGCTTTTTGTCGTGCTTTCATAATTCATATTTCAGTCGTTTTATCAGTTCTCCTGGTTACGTTTAAAATGTGGCATAAAGCAACAAAAAAAGCGACTTAAAGTGACGAGAAAACGACTTAAAGCAACAAAAGCACAACTTAAAGCTTCAAAATTCCTACTAAAAGTGACAAAAACGTGACTTAAAGCAACAAGAAAATGACTGAAATCCAACCAAAAATGACTGGAATCTGACAAACAGTGACAAAAATATGACTAAACGTGACTAAAGGCGATACAAACATGAGTTAAAACAACAAGAAAGTGACTTAAAGTAGTTACAGAAGGAGAGTCGTTTTAATGTGTCTGAACCGAAGAATGTTTAAGGTGAACTACTTTTTTATTTTGTCTTTTTCTTTCTTTTGTTCTTTTTCAAAAAAGAGACTTAAAGTGACTGAAATCCGGTCAAAAATGACTGGAATCTGACCAAAAGTGACAAAAATGACTAAAAGTGACAAAAACGTGACTAAAGGCGATACAAACGTGAGTTAAAACAACCAGAAAGTGACTTAAAGTGACGGAAATACGACTTAAAGCAACAAAAACACAACTTAAAGCTTCAAAATTCCTACTAAAAGTGACAAAAAAGTGACTTAAAGCAACAAGAAAGTGACTTAAAGTGACTGAAATCCGGTCAAAAATGACTGGAATCTGACCAAAAGTGATAAAAATATGACTAAACGTGACTAAAGGCGATACAAACGTGAGTTAAAACAACAAGAAAGCGACTTAAAGTGACTGAAATCTGGCCAAAAATGACTGGAATCTGACTTAAAATGACATTAAAGTGACAAAAACGCGACAAAAACGTGACTTAAAGTGAAAAAACATGACAAAAACGTGACTGTAACTGACAAAAACATGACTAAAAGTGACACAAACGTGACTTAAAGTGAAAAAACGTGACTTAAAGTGACAAAAACGCGACTATAACTGACAAAACGTGACTATAACTGACAAAACATGACTATAACTGACAAAAACGCGACTTAAAGTGACAAAAACGTGACTATATTTTTAGAACCATTTTCAGTCCAATCTAGTTTACTTAAAACTAAGCAAGAAATCCAAAATCCCCTTAGGACATTTTTTGTATCTAAATTTTTATGTTTAAAGCAGCTCTGATGTCACTCACATGTGTCTGAGGCTTTTATTTTGACAAAATCAGCTCAGTTTTTCATATTTTGTGATATTCTGAGGTTTCTCCAGTGAAATCCCACTTCACTTTTGCCTCCGTTCTGAATTCAGAATGTTTTTTTTGCTCCTGCGTTGTTCGTTTCGTACACTTTAACCCGCGCTGACCCCACACGACTTTCCCAGGGTCCGACTTTTCCCTTTCCCTCGGACCGAAGCGACGGGAACTTTCTGTAAAAACAAAACCGCT